>JAPDSC010049747.1:14675-31459 GCA_026290005.1 Latrodectus geometricus | reverse complement strand
AATATGTTGTGTAATTTCAAGCGGCGGCACACCGGTTGCGGAGCACTTATATAGATTATAATCCTCAGCTATTATATATATATATATATATATATATATATATATATATATATATATATATATATATATATATAAAATAAAATATGACTTCTAAGAGTACAATACTCCTGTAAAACACTGTATAGATACTAAAAGGACACGTGCTGACATCAAGTGTGAATTGATACAAATAAATTTCTTTCAAATACTGTGAAATATTATTTGTGATTTTCATTTATTTAATACTCCATAAAATGTCCTTTACATATTTCAACATTGATTTGATTTTTATTGTTTTGATGTGTTTCTTTCTTTTATAATGTATTTAATTATTTTTAAAATTGCCGCTTTAAAATTATGTTTAAAATTTGTTTTATCGTTTATATATAGATTTGTGGACAAAAAATACTTGTAAGAATTGTTTTCTTATTTTAAATTTATGATCACATAAAACATAATGTTCTGTTAACAGATTTGTGGAAGAAGAGAAATTCTGGAATGAATTTTTTATTTTATTTTAAATTCAAAATGATATAAAACATGATGTTCTGTTAATATTCCTTTTAAAAGGAAAATGAGGAAAAATATTTGTTTTAAGAAAATAAACCTAAAGAATAGTATAGAATAATTCCTATATTTAGTTAAAATGTTTATTTGAAAAATTAATCTGATTACCAGTTTGACTATGAATTCAATGAAAGTATATTTCAAACTTGCATAACGGTTTAGTGGTTTAGTATTAACATTTGTCGTCATATGACATGTGTAGCACTAATAAATAAAAAAAAACAGATAGAAAATACTTCTATTAAACAAAAAGGGCTGTGATTTATGTTTGGATACGAAAGGTATATTTATATAAAAAAAATAATGAAACAGAAGGAAGGTGTTGTTGAAGAAAAGTGGCAAGCCTGTTTTGGTGTCTCCGAGCTGTTAACGCTAAATAACGTTTTCATTGGGCGTTGTTGCATGTCTACGACCTTATCCTGATTCTCGGTCAGAGTTTTCAGTCTTCAAAATTAAGTTGCAATTCCTGGAAAATGCAATTTGTGAAACTCCAATGGCTTCTGCTACTACTTCGAGTTATGTTTGGCCCCGTTCTAACCGGTCAATAATTCTCCAAGCTTCCGATGCTGTTAAATGACTTCGTGAAGACATCACACTCATGGAAAAATTGCCCTTACTGAACGTCAATAATTCTTATATCTTCCATGTAGTTGAAAGTCAAAGCTTATTCACTGTCGCTAAAGCGTTTTCGATATCAAACTTAAAGTTTATGTACTGCTAAGCTTGAAATGAGAAAAACTTGTATTTGTCTCTCCTTTTCCATTTTATATAAAAAAAAGTTTAACTGTACCATTATTTTATGAAATAATATCCTTTAATCGTTTTGACAGAGTATATCACCTGAAAATTTTCCCTACATACCTCAACCAATATACTTACAGAAATAATTTATTATACTTTATCTTTCACGACAAGCATTGAACTCAACATTTTCTATTTACAAAGAAATTTTAAATATTTATTAATGAAATTTCAATAAATAATAAATACTTATCTAAGTAAAAGTAGCTATTACTTCAAAACATCTTCAAATTAAAAGAGAAAAGTAAAAATCAATTAAAACCAGATAAAAATTCTGTTCCTCCGTATAGTAAAATAAAAGAAAATAGTAAAAGAGTAACATTACAAAAATATTTTTTTATCACATCAGAACAGATAACCCAAAGAAATCAAAATGAAATAAATAAAAATAATCCAAAAGCATGTTTTTTTTTTTCATTTTATTTTCCTTTCAATGATCCGTTTTTGTATGAGGGGATTAATTCAATTAAAATCTAGTAATTGCTGAAAGTTTCGAAAATGGACTTCAAACATTCATGTTCAATGGGGCATTTGAACTAACATAGGTTTTTCTGTAGTGTTAAGCCTCGTGTAGCTCCATGTAACAGTTTGGCTCTCATTTGAGAGTGTATAAAGCATTTGTTTAAAACCAACAAATTCTGGAAATGTTAACTATTTTTATATTTTGTATTCATAAATTGCTCATAACATAATAGTGTAATAAAACAAAGACATTTACCTCTCGTTTTTATGAACTTGTAACCGGGAAAATTATTCTTAAAATCAAAAGTTTGTAAAATCAAAAAGCAAATGTTAGATGTTAAGTATTTTTTTTAAAAAAACTGATCTGCCTTTTTATAAATAAAATACTTTTAGAAAAAAAATTTTTAATATATACTAAATATAAGAAGAACGTACGTAGCAGAATGCATATATTTATAAAAATTTTTCATTTTTATTGAGGAAAAACTAGAAAAGTAGTCTTATTTTTATTTTAAAATTACATTTTAAAAAATACCTTTTTCTTTTTTTTTTCGTCATAAGAAAGCAACTCTTTGTGGCTATTATTTTTTTAAGAAAACTATCTCAATTCTGTTAGCTATTCATCTGCTTATTTGCAGACGATCTGTAAGCACTAAGTCATTTCTGTCTTTTTAATATAGATAGATGTTCTTCGCTTTCTTCAGTAAAGAGGTTTCTTCTTCTTCTTCTCTTGAGCTTGTCAGATGTGTGGCACCTTTGCATTGTTGTATTTTGTACCATGCTCCAAGCCCAATTTTTTTTTCCTAGTTCCATTGTCTTGGGTCACCTACTTTGTTTATAAAGACTGATAGGCCCTCAATGGAGTTTAGGTGTAACTCTTTAGGATATGGATTACCTAGAGTAGTGAATCTTGTAAGGGCAAGCCTACATGTCAAGTATTCTATCGTAATGTATTTATCAGTCTATGTTTGAAATAATAATACAGAATGAAAACGATTCCTATCAAAGATATCGTTTTATTTCTGCAATATAATTCCAGGAATAGATAGATAAGTGCATTATGACTTCAATGTCAATTTCACAAGGTGATTCCAAGCCGTGCTCACTTCTGGTAAATGTACTTTACGATATTTGTGATTAAAGTTATTGATTATTCTCTGATGTGTGAGCTGTAAGACAGGGATTAAATTTCTACATAACTTGCTACACATAATTTCAGCATCAGTAATGCAGTTAGTTATCCACAATTCGAAGGATTTACGATTTTCCAATAAAAACATCTATCCAAATTTCTTAATCATATAAAATAAAAATTATAAGATAAAAATAAAAATGCCTAAAAGTAAATTTAAAAAAAAAAAGATTTTTTAGAATTTTCGTGAATTCCTTCAAATGACTTCTTTTGTTTAAAATAAATTTAAAAAGTTAAAAAATTATTTATTTTTAAAAACCGTGACAACGTACATAAAGCGTGATAAGATAAGCTCAACTAAATAAAATCTTAAACAGAAAAAAGGGTGAGTGAAAGTGATTGATGGGTGTAGAATCAATTTAACTCCTAATTAAATAGTAATAATCTTTTTTTCTGGTTATAAAACCAGTTTGGTCCCTAGCCTTGAATAGTTTAGGTAATCCGGACAAAGAAGGACAATAATTTTGAGGCTACAATTCGTATTAGTAAATGCCTTTTATTAAAATAAATACATGAATTTCTCTTAATGAAGACCTAGCTTTTGATTTATTTTGAATTTGCGATATAAATATTAAAGGATTTGACAAAATTTTAAATTTTTGTTAAAATTTGAGATTTTAAGAGATACATTTTTGTTAAGATTTAGAGAGAAAAATATTTTAAATGTTAATTTTTGCAATATTTATATTTAAAATATAATTATAAGATTAAATTATGTAAAGAAAGCATTAGCTTTTGGACGCATTTTATCAGGAAGTAAATATTTCATTTTATGACAAAATACCTGAAGTTTCCATTATTCCATTTGTATTTAAAAGTACTGTTTTTTTATTCATATGATTGATAATAATTTACTCTTCGTCCTAAACGTAAAAATAATCGGTATTTCACTACAAAAGATTCTTTGATTCATTTAAAAATATAGGCAATTAATTACAGAGTGGTTCAGAACTATTATTTAAAAATCTGGACGAAGGTCAAAAACACAATAGCACGTTTATGTTCTTGTATAAAAAATATACAAGAGCAAATATACAAGAGATCTTATGCTCAACTCAGAATTAAAAAACTGTGGAAACGCGTCATTGCGTAAAAAATTATCAGTATTAGTATCCAGTCTTGCATCTTTCAGTAACTAGGTTTGTGATCATGTTGCCATCTGAAATACTTAATATTTTACTTAATGAAAAACGCTTAGAATTTTTTTTCACAAATTTTATATTTGATATATTTGATGAGTTTCTTGTGTGTAAGTAAGTGGTATTCTTTAAATAATTGTTCTATTTAATAGTTTTCAAATAAAATCACTTATTATTATTTTTTTTTTTAAGAAAAAATTGTAAAAAAAAATTTTTTAAAAATAAAGAAAACATTCGTGATAAGTATAATTTTTTATTTCTAATTATTTGCAAAAGACAAACATTTGAGATCATTTTCATTTGTCTACATGACAACTGGCATACAGGTTGTTGATGCAAAAACATTTATTACATTAAAACAGGCGGCAAAGAAATGTAAACTAAGCAGATATTTATACAAAATCGCACAAGACAGAGAAAGAAAGAACACCTAAATGATGAAGTTTCCATTATTTACGAAATTTTTGGCAAAGTTTAAGGACAACCGAACCCAATAAGCGTATTAAATTCAATGCCCCAATTTAACATAAACCTTTAACACAAAATCTATGTTCTCCATTCAAAGTATTTCAGCAAATATGTAAATTCATTCATTTATTTTTAATTGATAAACTGAGGATCATATATAGTTCTTTTATTTTATCTGATATTTTGGAGAGAATTTTTTCTTACTCTTTGTAGCATTGGACAAATAATATGAATCTTTCGTTCATAGAAAAAGACTATTGATATAGAAACGACAGTTATAACTTACTTGTAACTCAAAAATTTAACTAGTTGATAAACTATATTTAAAAAAATTAATTTTTATCTCAACATCTAAATTTTAAGATCCTCAATATAAAAATAGTTTTTAACTATAGAAACGTTTCTTTTCAAAACACATTTCTCTAAGAACATTTTTTAAAATAACATATCTGGCCATTTAGAATAAACCATTGACTGAAAAAATTGGAAACAATAAATATAAAGAAGAAATGAAAATGAATTCTACACAGAACCGAACAGTGGAGATAATCAGAACACAATTACAGAGAGGACATTGTGTGACATTTGATGTTATAGGATAAAAAGTCACTCAGTTTAATGAATGCTTTTTCCTGTCTGGCTTCTTGCAATTCCATTGAATAAACCAGATGATCCACCACCCATTCCACCATAGCCTGCCATACCACCGAATCCACCACCCATTCCACCATGGCCTGCCATACCACCGAATCCACCACCCATTCCACCATGGCCTGCCATACCACCATATCCTCCTGCACCTCCACTCATGCTACCTGTTGAAACAAGATAAAAACAGTGATATTTTTGCAGATGAATTTACATTAATTTCAAATATAATCTCCAAAAAGAATTTTCGATGAATATAATTTGAACTAATTATATATTTATATTTTTATTTGATGAATTTTTTTGGCTAAGAGAGCTATACTTCATAGTAAACATGTACTTTATTAATATTTGAAATTTTTGTTGAGTAACCATCAATAAATTGAAATTAGTTTTTATGAAAATTTAACTTATTAAATATCCATGTTGAATATAATATAATTTAAAATACGTTGTGAATATTTGACTTCTCGTTACAAAGAGAATTCTTATTTATTTAATAGATTTTTATGCAAAATGTACATCTCTCCTTCATATTTATTTGTATTATCACCGGCACACTTGAAACCATAAATCTAAATACGCATGAAACAATTCTTCAGTTAAAATTGTTTTAGTCAATTATTTTAAATACTATTTTCTATTAATCATAGTTTTGCAGAAAAAATCTCTGAATATCCAAAATAATTTTAGCATTGAAAAAAATTTCTTAATACATAAGAATTTAATTAAAACTATTTTATGAAGTAAATTATAGTATTTCAATAATCACGCACACACAGTCCAGTGTCAACAACTAAAATTTGGATAATAATGTATCAAAAAAATATTTAAAATAAATTTAACACTAAACTACAAAATACTTCAAAAGAATTCTTCTTCTTCAGGATTAATTACATTCAAATTCAGTCATTTTTGTTTTAATAATTTTCTCGTATAGCAAATAAATTCTTAAACCATTAAAATGCACTGTTAACGATATAATAAAATTAATATCTTTAACAACAATAATGATATTTAAAGTATTGATTATTACCATATCTGGTGTATTTTTCTTGAATTCCTGCAGGTGGGGCTTCTGCCATCATGTTGACATCAGCGGGACTTTGAGGCTTGCTGTCTGTTCCTGGCTCATTGGTTTTGACAGAGGCCTGGAATCCTTGCGCTCCGGCAGTGTATTCCACTTTCCTGTACAAACCCTGGCTGTCACTGTATCCGTAAGAGCCCCTCACGTTGCCACTACCATCAGCCATTTCGCTCCTGTGGCTCATAGCCCCATCACCGGCCGACTGGGCGGCAAAATTGTAAGGCTTGGGCATGGACTGAAATAAACATGTTTGATATAAAAAAAAAAGAAAAAATAGCACATCTACAATCCCATTCGGCCAATAAATATTTGATCAAGAAAAAAAATAACAAATCGATTTTTAGTAATATTTGCGAAAAAAATTAAATTTCTCTATACTGATCTATAAATATATACGTTTCTAATTAGCTAATTAAATAACATTTTTTATTAAAGCATTTGAAAACATTTAAAAATTTGTATAAAACTAGGCATAGTAAAAATGTTTTCATTCATCATTCCATTGAGCTTTATCGAATATTTTTCAAGAATTCTAAGATTTGTTTCTCAATATTGAGATTAACTCAAAAAATGGTGATAAGAAAAAAATATTCAGCTTAATGAAGTTCATTATCAACTGTTATATTTACTTTTAAATTTTCTCCCATTATTTTGACTTTGTAGAAATGAGATACATCACAAACAAAATGTAATGCATGTTACTGAAGTTTTAAGTAAAATGAAATGTTTATATCATTCTATAATCACACAATACGTTTTATGAGACCACTAAGCAAATTTGAGTTTAAGTTATTATATAATATAAATTCATAATATTATTATAATATGAATTTATAAAGCAGATGCGGATTGATTTAAAACTGTGGGAATAAGGAAATATTAAAATATTTTGGATAAAAAATAGTTCTGATTCTTGAAATCATTACATTATATACTATAATTTATTTAACATGAATTTCCAAAATTTGTTCATTTTAAATTTTAAAAAAGCAAATATAATACATATTAATTTCTAAAAAGTTAATTTTCCTCTCAAAGATTTTTTAATTATTATTCTTTTAAACCTGCTTAAAAAAGCTTTAAGTGATTTTTATTTTTTTTCCAATTAATGTGGAATAATTAGGTGTACTTAAGACAGCATTCAAACTGGTATAAATTAGAATTACACAATTAGAATCAGTATAATGTCAATAATCCAGTTAAATTCAAATATTAGAGCTGTATCATTTTTAATAAATATTTTTCATAATATAACAATCAATTACTCACATTTTCTGATCCATATCCACGACCTCCCATTCCTCCACCATATCCTCCCATTCCACCACCATATCCTCCCATTCCTCCACCATATCCTCCCATTCCACCACCATGTCCTCCCATTCCTCCTCCATATCCTCCCATTCCACCACCATTGTTACCACCGAATCCGTAGCTCTGAGCGAAGGAAACTAAGCAGACCGCAATGGCAATAATCTAAAGGAAGAAAAAAAAAGCTGTTGGATTTGTTGCGACTGTGCAAGTGAAAGAAAGAAAACAACATCATCAGTTTTAATTACATAAAAAGGTTTTAAAATATATAGACATCAAAAATAAGAACCATTGAGCATTATATGAATTTGTCGGGCAAAAATATCGATGCTACTCATAAAAGTATTATTTGATTATTCGTAAAATATAAATTATATAACATAAAATTTTCATTATTATTTTTGATAAAAATGTTAATAAACAAAAAGAGTAAATTTTTTTAATTTGCCGACAAAATATATGCATTACGTTTTGAATTTTTAAATTTCTTGACTTCGTCAGCACTATTTTTTTTATTTATTTATTTTAGTTTACATATGTTCTTATTTACACATTTATTCCTTTATTCCTGTATGGTTAAATTTATTATTTTAAAAATAACTATCCTAAAGTAAATGCTTCTTGCATTCAAAACTGGGCATATTTTTGATACAGATGTAATTCTGAATTAATGCTAAGGATTTCGTTAGTAAAGCATAAATTTCCACAAGAATCCTGCGTCCTTTTAGTGTGAATGTAAAGCATTGCTTTCAATAGAATCAATGCGAGAATAATAGCTAAAGCATGCACATCATTTGCATCACTAAGTCCTCAAGAATCTATAAAAAATGGAAAAAGCCATAGTTTGAATCTCGTTTCATCTTTATATGATGAAACGCTTCTATATTCTTGCCTATTCTTTAATGTTGAGAAACTCAACCGGTCAAAATGGAAAGTTTGGAAATGAAGTGTATAGTCAAGACATGGAACCGCTTAATGCATTAAAGTTAGCAATATGAAGTTTTGAAGTTTTCTTTGCATATTATCTAACTTGAATAAATGCACCCAGTAAAATACGTCAGCTATATATCTTTGTAATTTTCCGATCATATCCAAAAAGCATTCTTTTTAATAAAAAAATGCTCATGCATAGTAAGAAAGTAATTGTTCCTATTTCAATTGTACCAGGTTATTCCAAGCTTTTGTGGAACCTTTTTTGTAAGCCTCTTTCAAAAGTAGTGATTACATCTCATACCAAAATGAAAAATCTCATACATGAAAATTTCCAAACGTTCTCATAGTGCCTTTTCTGTGGATCAACAATTCGCAAAATTCTTAACTTTTAAAAATCTTAAAATTTAATCTAATATAAGTCTTTAATATTAGTTACTTAATTATTGAGATGAAATTCGAGAAATATTCAAAGACCGGATGTTCACATATATGATCTCTTCATTGGTATTTATGAGAAAATCAGACCAAGACATTATTCACTGCTGACTAAAAACATTATACATTTATTACAATTAATTAAAAATTTTTACTTGAAAAGCAAGTGTAATTTTTCAAATTCAGTGGTATGCGTAAATATAAAAAGATTTTCTATGGTTGATTTTAACTATTGATGAATATTGCAAATAGAATAGACTTCTATGATTGATTTAAATACTAGCGGATATCGCAAATAAAATTTTCCTACTAACAAAATGTTTTTAATCATTTTATTTCAAAATTAACTATAGAAATATGTAAAAACGTGTTATTACACAAATTGATGATGGTGTGCATTAAAGATGATATTAATTAATATTGAATGTTGTTAATTTAAGGCAAATAATTATGCTTCCAATAAACAATTAAAAACAGCATATTTTGGATAACTTTTTAGAAATTCAGCCCTCTTTTAAATGAAAAATAATGAAACTAAAATTTGCAAACTGCAAATAATATAAGTTGAATCGTCCCAACTTTCCAACATGTGTTTACGATTATTTTAACATTTTTGTTCAGTTCCCTTAAATTATCACAGAAAAGGAATAAAGAGATACTCACCTGTAACATGGCCATCTTTCGAGTTGTGGCTGGTACCTGAGATTGATGAGAGAACTGCAAAGTTGGAATACTTGGTCAGTTGTGATGATTCTTCCGCAGACACTCATCTTTTATACATCTTCACGAGTTGCTCTTGTTAGTCACGTGACTTCCAGAACTGCATTTTCCAACGAGATAATTAAAGTTCACAAAGCGGGGGAAAGTTTCCATTGCAGTTTCTTTAAAGATTTTTTTTTTATTTAATCGGATGACATGAAAGATGAAACAGATTCCGAAAAATTACAATCATTAGTAAGGGATGGAATTCGAATGAAAGTAGGTGAATTTCTCATTTCTTCATTTCTCAAGGTAATCTTTCAGTTTCCCATTTAAAATTATAAAGGTATGATGAAAGTTATCAAGAAGAAAACATTCTGTCTAGAGTTGATAAGAAAGGACATCCACTGCTAAATACCGGAAATGATTGACTCTTTTGTCTTATGAAGATGTGGGGAGTTAAGTCAAAGAAATCGAAGGTCACACTTTATTGAATTGTAATTATTGGGTTATTAAACCACCAATACATTTTCCATTACTTCCGCTTATGCTCTCTTGTTTATTTTTTAAAGGATATTCGTTGTTCGTAATTATGAAAACGTTATTTAAATTACCTTGGACATTGTTCGTACTATTCAATCAACGTGAATTCTGAAGTACTTTTATTTATGAAAATATTCATTTTTAAAAATATTTTTTTCAAGTTGTGGTTTGCTCCTCTATTTCTGTTATAATTATAGTTTGTTCCTCACTTATTTTATTTCATTTTTCTGAATACTAAATTAATTTCTAAGAATGTGAACAAATTTTAGAATTTTTTTCTTTCCATTTTTCATAAGTAGCTAAGTTAATAATTTGTAATACTTAATCCATAATGTTTTGCAGCATTATCTACAGCATGTTAATAAGCTTCTTGGAAAACAATAGTGCAGCGTGCTTGAAAACAATAGTAAAAAAATCAAATAGTACCTCTAGGATTACCAGTTACTCTAGGACTGTTTAAAAGAGATTGGGGAAAAACCTTGTGATTTTTATGCTTAAGGCATATTTTGGGGACTTATATTTTAAATCATTTGAGTAAGAAAAAGAATTATTTTGTCTACAAAAAGAACGATCGAGCCTATTGTTTTTACCTTTCTTCTTTCTATCAAGATCTATGCACAGTTTTGAAGTATTTGAATATTCTTTTCTGCTGTATTCTAAGAAATATGTCATGAGTCACCAGTAACATTCTCTTTATCTCCCCGAAAGTTATGATGCTCATTTTTTAGTTTTAAAACAGAAAATAATAATAATAATAATAATGTTTTTATTATTACTTTTTTGTATTCAAATATATATATTAAAAATGGAAATTATTGAATTATGAATAAATATATGAGTTATGACTGTAAAATAAGTACATTAATTATGGAATTTTAGATGAACTTTAACATTATTTCATGTTTTTATAATCATCAATTTTAATCATTTTAAATGCATATTCAAAAATTTCTTCTAATCTACAATTTTTTACAGTCAATCTGGGCACAAATATTTTTATCAACAAATATATACAATTTATTATTTTTAAAATTAAACCTAATGCAAATAAAAATGCAAATTTATGTGTTATACTGAAAACATAGATTTATTTGCTATCTACAGAGATTTTCCTATATCTATTTTCTTATTTTGATATAACAATTTTAGCTTTCCTTACATTATTATTAGATTATTTTGTAATTTCTAAAATGCTATTAATTAGGTGCTTTTTTATTATTCAAAACAGTTGATAAAAATTATTTTAGTTTATCCTAGGGAATATTAGTTCGCAAGATTTTATATTTTATTGAAAACTACTGTTATAGAATTAAAGGTTAATTTCTTGTAATGTAAAAATTATGATTATTTTTACTCTGGAATCTGATATATCTTAAATCTCATGAAAACGACGTGGATGTTTATCGACCTTAATCTCTTAATACCGATATTATATATCTGGATTATATTTTATGATTTCATTTCTAAAGTATGCGGCCTAGTGATCAGCGTGTCTGATTGCGGACAGGGAGGTCTTGGATTAGAATCCCAGCTCGGGCATGGATGCACTTTCTCTTTCTCCTGTCTTTGTCCATTCCTTGTATGAATGGAGTATGAATAGTTGCCTACCCTATAAACGGGTACCTATGGCATGTGCGTACTGAGGAAGTCGGATTCCACATTAAATTATTGTTTAGTTGGAAAAGTGGAGCAGCCTACCCCCATACTGCCAATCTGGCTGATACTCAACAAAATAAAAAAATATAACCTATGGACGATGTTGCATTATAAAAGAATTAGATAATATTAATAAATAGATTTCTAAACAAAACGATTAAAATAATAATTGATATTTTTACTAACTTTATTGACTTAGCATTAAGTAAAATTCCTTTCCTAATAGAGCATTGCTAAGGATTGGCTGTCAGAACTCAAATCCTCGAAAATTAAAAGCACATTCAAGATAATGTTTAATAAACCACGAGTAAAAATATTTATTGAAATAAATGACTTGAAATAAAATACCATTAATATAATATATTTTGATTAAAAAATATATTTCTTTTTTCCTAATTATAGAAATATTTAAGCATGACAGAATTCAATTTTTCGCAGTTTATCTTACTCATTTTAAGCATTATTCAATAAAACAAATATCAGCAAGAGCTTATAGTCTTACATAGAATTTATTGATTGTCATATTAATGATTGAAGACTTTACATAGACACACAGATCTTGTGTTCACCAATAAACACTCATTTGAAAAAAGTGTGAGGTCACTTTTCAATTCATATTACTTCTGACAGGTTTATCAAAACATTTTCCTAATTTAGAATGAGTAATTTAAGGATTCTGGCAAAAAATTATATCATTTTACGTCTCAAAATTTTCAATGACAAAACAATAAAATAATCTAAGCTAATAGATCACGTGCATTGATAGTTTCTTTATGTATTGTTTCCGATGATATTAGAAAAAAGATCAAGATTTTATTTTACTTTTGTTTACTTGAAAATGGGATTTTTACAACATACATCCAATTATCTATCACTGTAACATAATGGTAGACAAATTTGTTTCTTTCTTCCATTAACGCGAATTTTATCCTTCATGATTGATGATAGCGGAGCAACCATCACTATTGTAATAAGAGTGATACGAAATTACAAAATTTTACAACCAACTGAAAAAAATAGGTGGTAGACATAAAAAAAAAATTGTCTATCCTTACATTTCATGATAGCTTATTCGCTTTCTATACCACATGTATATAATACAACTAATTTAGCTTTAGTATTCATTGAATTATTATGCAATAAATTTTACAAAGTTACATTTGAAATTCTAAGAATTTCTATAAATAACAAGATTTATCACTAATAATATCTACCATCACAAATAACATTACCACAAGGTCAGTATAATAACATTTACCACAGAGCTTTAATCTCAATTAGAATCTCCTAGATCAGTTAAATATCAGTTGTTGATTTTAAATAAGAGTATTACATAAGACTACAAGAATAATGTATTAGATAAACATAAACTGGTGAATAAAATTTCCCTTTATCAAAATTTATCAAGGTTTTTGGTTTCCAAATCAAACAAACATATTACTTTTTTAATAATGAGATTCAACTGAAAAGCTCGTCATAATTTTTTTTCCATACATAATTTCACTAATCATATTAAATAAAGAGAAATATTAAAAATACATTTGTGCAATTGACAATGATTTCCTTTTGATAAATTATAAAGCATGTCTCATCGAGCAGTTGTTGAGGAATATCTTGCTATTGTTGGCTTGGAGAGAATGGAATAGCCAGGTAGAACTCTAGACTTGAATCTCATTGAAAATCTGAGGGATTTTCTTGAGAGCCATGTTGCTGCTTTTAGTCCTCTTCCAAGGTATGAAGTAAATCTGGAAAACAGCTTACTCTATACCTGGTCTTCCCTTTCCATTTTGTTATCCGACAACTTAATTAACAACATGGAAAGTCGGTGCCACCAATGCATTCATATTATTATAACTCCTTATTATAGGCATATCCCTTATTATAGCTCCTTGTTGTTACGTTTCCATCACATCTTACAAAAAAAAACTTCTTACTTTTTTTAAGAATGAACTTTTCCTGCTAGATTGCTTTTTTTGTAAATTATACGTTTTTCTTGTGTAAATTTCTATATTGCATTCAATATATACTTGTTTTCTGCACATATTATCCAAATTTGTTGTTTCTACATTCATTCATTTGCAAATTACATGCAAATACCGGTTGTTTCTTGACTTTTGGAGGCTAGTATACAACAATCAAATAATTTTAAAAATATTTTGAGAACGTAAATTGAATCAAATATCTACTACGAAGTTTGAAACTGAGTTTTATTTCCTTCATACATAAGTATTTGCATGTGGGAAATTTATTGTAAGGGACAATAACCAACTTTTATATTAGTAGGATTTTGTTTACAGTTTAAACTCAACAATTACATCATGAGAATAATTTAAAAATTTAGTTATCATTAGATTTGGATTTAAATATGTATGAAGACAAGGATATGATGATGATATTGTGTTGGAGTATTAAATCAAAATACAAGCCAGAATAGAAGATAAGTCGTCACCAGCATTATATCAAACATTGTAATTCTCATTCCGTAAATTTTCCTTTTTGAAATACTGAATTAAAAATAATTGAAAATGCGCAAGTCATTAAAAATTGGTATTTTACTTTTAATATTTCATAAAATAACATATATGATAATATACTAGAAGAAAGTCCCTTTTCGAGCAGAGAAATTTTGAAAACCAATCTCTTACACATTGAATAGATAATCATAAAACTATATTATTGTTGATGTAGTTGCTTTGTCCTTTGGTTCATGTTAATTGAATTAATTAGAAATTACCATAAAAAGAATTCGCTTCATCAAATCCATTTTTAATATCATTGTTAAATTACAATTTTATTTTATACTCTTAAGGGAAAAAAATATTTTCTCTTAACATTTCTTCTGTCTCGAATTTTATAATCTTAGACAGTGGGACACATTAATGTAGTTCAATCATCCAAAGATATTATAAAAATGATTTTCAATCAGCGAAAAAACGTTCCAATTCTATTTTTCTAAAATCACAGAATCTCTGTTAAAATAATCAAGAATTCAGAATTCCAAAATTTTCTTCCATAACTTTAAAAAATTAATCTAATTATTATAATGTATAATTATAAATATTAATTTGTAGGCTGTAACTTTACATATTAAAAAGCTATTCATGAAAAACAAAGCAATTAAGATACCGTTAAGCATTTTAATATTATTCTAAAGTATGACATTAAGAAAGCCTCCCATATAAATAAATTTGTAATACTGAAAGGAACGTTCCTCAGACTGTCAGATTAATCATAATACCATAGAGTATCAGCTATTGAAAAAAAATACTTGCACAACTAGATTAATTTTTTATAGAAATGCAATTAGATATTTTCCCAAATATCAAAACGCTTGAAGATTTTAAAAATTTTTAAAAATTTCTGGTGAAAACTATTAAATGACTGCTTTTTGCTATTAAATGTTTTAAGAACTCACTTAAGATGCAATACAAATGATTTACTCTTAAATGGACTTTATTATGCATATATTAGGTTGGGGAAAAAGTAATCCATTATTTTTTCGGTAGACGTCTGTAGTGATCGATATCTCGTGAGGTATCTATCAAACAATTTCAGATTTATGCTCGTTGGAAAAGTGACATTTGACACTAAAATATCCTCTTGCGGATTTTTGTTTGATTAATTCAGTTACGAGTACAAGGTTTTAAAAATGGAAGACAACAAATAGAAAATTCGATACATTTTCGTTTTTCTCTGGTAACGGCGAAAAAGATAGCCGGGTAACTAAAATTGTGAAAGGTGTTTATCGTCCTATATAAGACTGTAACAACCAGTTACGTACAATTTTTGTTTCGTCGATTCCGTTCGGGTATTTTTGATGTTAGAGATGCACCTCACATGTGGATCCACACCTCACATGTTTCCACATCGTCGAAAATGTCTATAAAACATCAAAAATGGTCGAAGTTAACCGCATGTCAGCAGTCGTAACGAGCAAGACCTAAAAATCTACATGAAAGCTGTTTTAAACCTTTTTACAAAGTGAATCCAAAAGAATATACATAAAGTTCACGTAAAAATAATGGATTTCTTTTTCCCCAAACTAATATATTAAAATATTTGTAAATGAAGACAAATATTTTGCGAAAATAAAAATGAAGAATGATTTAATTTTTCTAAAAAATAGAAATTTCACTATATTTTATTTTTGTAGTTTTTATAACAAGATGTTAAAAATTATATAAATACTTGAGCAATAATAAATAGGAGAAATACAGTGAATATACTGAAAATTACCGGATGTATACTTGGCTCTGTTGGTTCGAAGCGCATCAGACTTATCACTAAAAGAATTTTAAATCTCCTTTTGCTTTGATTACAATGTTTACCTTTCTGTAAGGTTATCTACGAAATTCTGATAAGCTACTGGCGGAATTGTTTTCCAGCCTTCCTTTATAATGTTGAAATTTTTCCACTTCGATTTTAAATGAGTAGGCCTGGCACACAATCAACCATCAAATCATCCCAAGAGGTTCTATAAGATTTAGAGCTAGTTATCCAAGCAAACGATTTCATCTGATTTTTACAAACCATGTGGAATAATGTGTGCTGCGTGGACAGAAGTATTACGATGTTGAAAGAGAAAAAATATTTGTTTCAAGTTGTTGCCATAGTGTCGGAAATATGAGATAATCTAAAATGTCTAAGAACACACTAGAATCCATAGATGTGTCAATAAACTAATGGACCAAGTGCAAATCAAGAAAATCAGATATACTGTAATATTACCACCACTAAACTCTAATATCGACACAATCGTCAGCCATGTATTTACTATATCCATTCACGGTCATTAAAATGCGAG
>JAPDSC010049747.1:0-14665 GCA_026290005.1 Latrodectus geometricus | reverse complement strand
AAAAAAAACTTTCTTTAACAATTTTAATACCTAGATTAAATTTATTTAGAGGAGAAATATAAAAAAAGTAAATTTCAATTATCATAAAAATTATATCAAATCGTAGTGATAAAAATGGAAACTTTTAAAATGTTTATTTAACATTACTTAACACATTAGGGTTTGATTTTATATAATATAATGAAAGGTGTATTGTGTGTGCAATGTTAATAGACAACAGAATTTTTTTTTTACTGTGAAATAGACAAATTCATTAAGAAGAAACCACCTTGAGTTATATAAATTCATCTTTAAATATTAATAATTTTATAGTATTCATCTTCATATGAAATTATTTCTGCTTATGCATTAACTCAACCATTATCTTTTACGTCATTTTAATTTTGTGTCAATTAATGTATTACGGTATTTTTCCCGAGATTTCTTAAAATATGTACTTTTCAAAACGAAAACTTTTTGGGAATTTGTGGGTTCGTAGTGGATAGTAGGTAATAGATAGAGTATATAAATTTTTCAGGGTAAATATTTTTTAGCCCATCCACAGTGGTTTTACTTGCCTGGTGAATTAATATATAAGCACAATTTTACAAATATACATCAAAAGTTTAACAAAAAATCGTTATTTTAGCTAAAATCATATGTATACTATTAGCTAATTCTATACAAACTATATATGCTAGATTCAATAACTGTTTCTTCTGTAAGATAAAATAAGTGCATGAGCTATTATTTTTATAAAAAAAAAATACCACTTTTGATTATGTAACATTTAAATTGACATGAAGAAGATTTCATAATTCTAAGCAAAATTTGATGTTCCTAATAAGTTTATAAAGCCATATTATTCAAAACTATTATTCAAAACTAGTAGCCATATTATTTAAAACTATTATTCAAAACTAGTAGCCATATTATTCAAAACTAGTTTTATAAAACTTAAAACATTTCTATTTCTCTATTATCATATTATGAGTTCTAGTATTGCAAATGTAATCAATATTCAGTGAAGCTTTTCTTGCAAAGAATTATGAATAGTTTCAACAAATAATAATATATATTTCATTAAATCATATTTCTATAATAAATTAACAACAATATACAGTAACTTATCTATGATTCATTGGAACAAAATGATGTTTTTGAATGATGTTTTGTTGTGCAAAAACGCCCACAACTACCTTTTACCTAAGGCCTTAAAATTTATTGTTGTGATACAAGTAATTTGTCATATGACTAAAACACAAAGGATGTCATTGTTCGAACAAAAAATTACGTTTCATGTTTTTACACTAAGAAATGAAATGAGGGGTTTTAATTTAAGATAATAATTTGAATTTTTATACTTTAATAAATGAAAATTTTTTTTTCTTCTTAGAAAACCATTTAATTACTTTCTTTTTTGGGATAGGTTTTTATAGTAAGAGGATTGATTCAAATAAAATATTCAATTCTGCATCATATTTCTTTATTTATAAAGAGAACAATTACAAGGAGAAACCAAACAAGAACACATTGCCAACTATATAACCACTGTTAATGTATAAAATCAATAAAAAAAGGAAATCACAACATACGACTAAACAGAAAAATAAACAATAAAACTTCCCTGATAGATAATATGAAATCACATTACGAGTTGGCATCTGAAATATACAAATTTAATGCCTAAATTTAAAATTAAAAAAAATAATATTAACAATACAACTAAACGAACATTTTTCATTTTAAATGTGCTATATTTTATTTATATTAAAAACATATTTCATTTGAATTAAGTACACACATAGTTAGATGCCATTAAAAAGCATTAAAAATTGCTCATTCTAGCTTTTAAAACAGCTGAAAGTATACATGAATTGTGCGTTTATAGATCTCAACCCAAAATGTAGCCCAAGCATTAATAATAAATAATAGAAATATTTTCAAAATTAAATAAAAAAAAAAGGTAAAAGTCCACTCATTTTAAGCATATGTTTCTACAAAAATTACTAGTCAAAATTTAATTTATCAGGAAACTAATGATCGTTTCAAAGAATAGTACATAAAAAATAATATGATCCTCGATATGTATTGTCATGGTATAATATAAAATACCAATAATAAAGTCCGTAACACTCTAATATCCACTTTTTCCACTCTTTACACCTTGTCCTATGCTAGATGGTTGTTCTGGACTTATAGATCCACCTATTCCAGAGCCACCAAATCCACCCATTGTAGCACCTAATGGGGTTCCCTTTCCTATACCCGCTCCATAGCCTCCTGCACCTCTACCAACTCCGGCTCCATAGCCACCTCCAACTCTTCCAGCAGAATTTGTGATTCCTCCAGCTCCATGAAGTGCTGATCCCCCTAAGCCTCCAGCTCCGGAATAACCGATATGAGCTCCTGCTCCTGAGCCTCCGTAAGCTCCTCCCATTGCAGCTCCTCCCATGCTACCGGCTGCACCTGATCCACCTGCAAAAGTAGAATTTGTTACTCTTAATTGTTCAATATTCGAATATTAATTAATAAACTGATAAGAATATTATACAAAATGATAAGCAAATACATACAAAAAGATAAATAAAAATGTTTTCTTATGCTTAATTTTATGTGTTCACAACTTCTATTGCTTTCATAATTCAATGGTCAATAAATAAAAATTTAATAGTTTTCAAAAATTAATTTGAAGTAAATAAAACCCACGTATGTCTTAAAAAGTTTTTCCTCCCCTCTCTCTCTTTCCCCAAATATTTTTTTTTTATTTTATTTTATTTTTTGTTTTTAAATGCTACTGATTTTACTTATGAAAAACAGTAGAATTGAAAGTACTTTAGTTAGGCATGATTTAATTACTTTTTGATAATAAGAAATTACATAAAATTTAAATAAAAACTTTTATATGTGAAAATTAATTTCCTTATTCAAAAATGTGAAATGGTTGAATATTCAGAGTTGGTTTGGTTGAGTTAAATTTTACTTACTCAACCAAACCAACTTTGAATTTTAAACCATTATTTTCCTTCAACCATATAATTAAAGATGTATTTTTTCCAGTTAATGCATAGCTATAAGTTGTCTGCTTCTACAGTATTAACTTAAGTTGTTATCTTTAATTATAAAGTTTTTGTCTTGCAACAATGTATTCCTACTACCTGGATAAGAATCAAATCTTTATTGTATACTGGGATACATGAATATGTTCTGCTAGTCAGTCTAAATGAAGTTCAATGTTCCCGGAAACAAGATGGTGCTCAGCCGCATGCTGTACAAAGTTGATTAACATGTTCAATACGTTATAATATATTTTATATAGTGTTTACTTAGGTCACCAGTGGAGTTTCGCATATAGAAAGTGATGAATCGTTGAAAAATATCTGAGACGTAAGATGGAATCCAACTAATTTTCCTAATTTGTTATTTGATGAGTTGCTACTTTTATTTTCACTCTCTGACAATTTAAATTAAATATATATTGAAAATCTAATTAGGTCGCTTTTGCTGATAACGAAGATTTTTTTACAGCCCGACTGATATTGACATGTTTTTGTTGGTACTAGAAAGTAAAATTCCATTCCAATTTAATTTATAATTTTTATTCATCTGCTTTTTAACACTATATACATAATGAATATCTTTGCTATGATTTTTTTTTCAATGTTCTATTTTCATATTTGTAACAGGGTAAAAGTTTAAAATAGTTAAAGTAAGAATAAAGAAAAGGTTGCAGTTATATTATAAATTGAATTTCACCAGTTTTTATAAAAAGAACAATTAAATAGCTATCTTATTGTACTAAATTTATTTTAAATTTTTTTCTAAATATTAGTACATCATTTTGCATGGTCAGAATTTGTAGTTATAAAAATTAGTAATAGTAGAAAAGTACTTTTTTTAAAGAAATAATTTTATTATGAGTCGCTTATCAGTGTTTCCAATATATTGTCTCTCATTTACTTAAATGTATCTGTAATTCCTTTATTTTGAAATTATTGGAATCTGGTTTTTGATTATCCTAATTATTCTGCTTATAACAGAGATTATTTACTTTTACTTAGGAAACTTTTTCCTTTTATTTAACATTTACAACAATATAAAAAAATTATTTTGAAAATAACATCAATGTTATCCCTGGAAAGATATTTTAAATATTATATATGCTTTTAAGCGTTTCATATGATATTTTATATTTAAATCATAACATAATTTGATTAAATAAACACTGTAATGGTCTGAATGTTTAGATTAATATCCTCATTAGATTTAAAATCATTGGTCTAAATTAAATTATTCGCGATATAAATACCACTTACAGGTTTAAATAAAAAATTAATAGAAAAAGCTAATTGTTTTTCCTGTCTAATGTTTTAAAAAAAACATGTCTTATTTTTAAAGGTGATGGAGCTGTATATAAATTATTGAATTCTATTCATTAATATTAAATAATTGGAAGATGGATTTAAGTTCAAACATGCAGCTGATTGGAAAAGGTGAGAGAGAAATAGATTCAGTTCATACTTTAACGGATTAAGACACACCGAGATTATCTTGTCTTTTGGCCATAGCTTATATAACATAAACGGTAATATAATTTTAACAGATTTAAAATTAATATATCTTTAACAAATTAATAGTCATCAAGATTACCTTGTCTGTAGGCCATAGCTTTAGCAGTCCATTTTTCTTGAATACCTGCTGGAGAATTCTCAACCTGCATCTGAACGTCTGCTGGGTTTTCTTTGCCGTCAGTTCCTGGTTCGTTGGTCTTCACACTTGCCTTGAAACCATCAGGACCAGCAACGTACTGCACTTCTCTGTACAAGCCTTGCTCATCTCTGTATCCATAGACACCTCGTACGTTGCCACTTGCATCACCCTCTTCGCTCTTGAAGTTAATGTTGCCTTGCTCGTCCGTACTCTGGTAATCAAATTTGAATGGCTTGGGCTGCAAAAGAGCGAAGAGTTATTTCTTTAAGAAAATAATTATTATTTACCGATTTGTTTATGTGTAAACAACATACAATAATTTATAATTTAAGCAATTTACAAGCAAATAGTTTTGTTCGACAATAGTAATTTGAAAAAAGTATTAAAAAGTAACTTTGTGCTTGACAGAAATACTATGTCATAAAATCAATCGCTTTGGCTATCATTCCAAATTGTTTTAGTAATTTCTTGGGCTTAAAAATTTAGATAGTTATTCCGTATTTATGTTATAGCATATGTAAGTAAGAATATTTTATGAAAATGATAGTTTTAAAATATTTTTGCCTTATTTTTGTAAGTTTAAAAATACCAATGTCTGACGTCATATAAAATGACTGATAGCATACTGATTATTAGTAGTTAAGACTGAATAATATTAACAATTATCTTAATTTTCCATAAATCTTAAAAAATATTTAGGAAAAGTAATCTATTTTCAAATGCTTGTGAGAATGTTGAAGATTATGTTGTTGATTTGAATGCTAAAAAGATCAGTTTAAGAATATATTCTTTATGAATATTTTTCAGAACAGCCGAATAAGCCAAAAGCATCTTAAAAGTTTCAGATTTGATTTTTACTGTCTTTGAAAGAAGAAGCATATTTTGAGAATCGGAAGAAACATGTTTTATTTCTTTTTTTAGCATACTATTTTGTATATGAATGAAAGCTTCCATCTGTGTAAAGTTTTTCCAAAAAGTGCAAAATTTCTCGTGTATGTTTAAAAACTTAACAATAACCTGGAGGAGTTAAAAAATTCAAATGAAACCAAATAATATATATTTCATCTATTTAGTTATTTTCATATATTCTCATTTCAAAATTTTCATTCCTTTTGTGACAGTAATCATCCTTAAATGACAGTACATTCTAAGTAATATTTTGATGATTATATCTTTTTAGTTTTCAAGGACTCACTTAATTTTGTTGATTATTTTTTACTAACAGATTTTCGACTATGAATTTGCATCACAAATAATTAGATTAAAACTTAAATTCCTATCTTAATGGAAATAAATTTTTTTTTGCTTACTTGCCATGAATATGATAACATTTAAAATATAAATTTTTAATATCGAGTAATTTAATTGGCATATTTTCTCCCAATTTCGTTTTTTTTTAAAATTTTAAATATTTGTTTTTAAGTTCTGGAAATGTTGAAGGCACAAAAAATTTCAATCAAATATATCTCTCCTTTTTTATGTATCTCTAATTATGATAATCTCTTTTTAACAGTTTGTGAAACAAATTTTCTCCGATTACAGTATTTTAAATTTTTAATATATTTGTTTTATAAATGATAAATTTATTAATTCATTAAATAAAATAAGAAATTAATTTTATGTCAATTAGATATTAAATTTAATAATTATTCATATTTGTATCATTTAAAACATATGATACATATTATATATTCCTTGGTACATCAAATTTTAAATTATGGTTAAATTAATTAATTAATTGTTTCACATTTGTTTAACTTTAAAAAATATATTCATTTTCGTAAATTTAATGTCTTTTCACTATTCAGAATTTTATAGAGATTAATTTAGTCAAAATGTTCATAAAAAATCTCTCGTTGAATTCAAAAATAATAAACTTTTTGTTATTATTTCTAGAATTTTTTTAAAAATTACCATTACATCTACATAAGAAAAATCACCAATATTTAGTACGATAATAAGTATTCAAATTATGTTATTTTTAAAATTGCATAACACTTTGCCATTTGAGATGCATTTTATAAACATTTCTCGTCATTTTAATGTCATTTTTCTACCTGATAACGATATAGTTTTCAAGACCTATTCCAATTTTCTATTAAAATCATAGTAAAAGGAAGTAAATATAATAGGTTGTTAAATAAGAATCAAGTTACAGCTCTAAAGTTTTCTTCTTAAGTCATTATTTCATCATTTTTTAAATTATGTTAATTTGTAAACTTTAGAAAAATTAAGTAATTTTTTTATTAAATTTAGCAAACTAACTAAAATAGAGATAAAGTCAAATTCTAAATCATTATTATTAAAAATTAGTTCTTAATTCAATATTAATGATAACCAATATTATTTAATGATGATTGTAAATTGTAAGAAATCAATAAAAAAAAAGATAGCTTACTGATTCATCAGCCCTTCCCCCAAATCCGCCAGCTGCACCCCCATATCCTCCTCTAACTCCACCATAACCTCCAGCAATACCTCCTCCAATTCCCCCATATCCTCCAGCAACACCTCCTCCAATTCCACCAAATCCTCCAGCAACATTATCTCCATGGCCACCCGCACCACCTCCAAACGCATCCATTCCTGAACTGTGTGCTCCGGACCCTCCTCCCAGCATTTCGTGTCCGGAAAATGTTCCCATTCTGCCCCCCAGCTGTCCTCCTGAGGTGCTTCCTGGATATCCGGCAACATCGTTGGCGACTGAGCCGTATCCTTTAGCTGTAACGTAGTTGATGAACAGAGCTAAGAATATGGAGTTAACCTGAAATACACAAAAAAAGTATTATATTACAATGATGCAACCGCTGCTTTCAAATTCGAAATCAAAACAGATGAAACAACTCAATAAGATTAAATCAATGCATTTACAGTGTACCCACAAATAAGTAATGGTTTTAAAAATTTTATAACTATAATACAAGTTTTTTATAATGATAAAATAATTTTAAATAAAAGTGAAATCCTTGTTGCTTAATATTTGATTAATGGTTTCTATATTCTCTCACTTTGAACCACGGAAAATCTTCTGCCACAGCCTAGACTACAGAGAATGGAATTTTATTTCATGTTTTTAGTACATTTTTTAATTTAATTGTGGATATTAGTTTTCGGTTTGTCAATTTATTCTCCACATATCCCGGTATGCAACGGTCAAATAGGTTTAGATCAGAATTAAATGCAAGGGCCATTCTTCCATGGAAATAAATGATGAAATATTTTGTTTGCACCATTGTTGAATAATCTTTGTTTTGCAGATGGGGTGCTGAATCTTATTGAAATGTGAATGGATCTTTTTTAAATAATTTTTAGGCTTTTTTAATCTTTTCAGATTTTAATATTTTTTTAATAATAATTTTATCAATTTTAATATACTTTTCAATAAAAAGAAGCAGTTTTTCTTTCACTCTTATAGCATCTCAAACCATTGTTGAAAATAGTTTCTGTATTTCCTGAACAATTCTTTTTGACGAACGAGTATTCTTTATTACTTTTGCATAAATCCCAGTATTTTGCCTATTATGAGACGCTTGTTGAAAAATAATTTCTCATCCAGAAATATAATCTCATTAGCTGCATGTCTTTAAATAGCTCTTTACACTTTCTTAGTCTTTCAAATTTATTTTTCTCGTTTAATTCATGGATTTTCATTTTCTTGTAAGTTTTTTATTAAATCCTGTTTAAAGATATTAGCTATATATCTATGTTTGACATATTTATGTCTCGTTAAATTTTTCTAGTACAGAATGTTCAAGACTTCTTTAAATTTTTTCGCGGACGCATTTTATTAATTTTTTTTATTCACTACATTAGTTAGTATTAGCATAGTTTATATACACTACATTTTCTTCCACCATTATGCCGTATTTCTATACAATCTGTGTTTCTTTAAACAATTTTAAAGTTCTTTAAATAAATATTTTAATATATTTAAATTTTAAAAAATTTTACTATTTCGTTTACTTTTTAAAAGTTACTTGAGAAGTAAATGTCGTTTAGCATCCATTCTAATAATGCAAAGAATAAAGTGGATTTTACTTAAAAAAATCCTCTGCACTAATACTCAGAGAATTAAAATAAAACTGTTAAATGTTGCCAATGTAAAACAAAAGAATATTTTTCTTTTGTTTTACATTGGCAACATTTATACAACATTTTGTTTTACATTTATATTCACTATCTTGTGGGTACGTTGTAGAAATGGTTGCCACTGGGTGTGTTTTAAACTATAGCTCTAAAAGGTCTTGAAGGATTTTCATCAACTTAGCATGCTTGCTACGAAGAAATGAAGGCTAAAATTGTGAGATTCTCTCATGAGTGGAGAGAGGGAGGTGGTACGTGAATATTAAAGCAACCTGTATTTATATCGATTCCTCTATTTCGAATCGTTGAATGGAATATATATTCCTATTGCCACTTAGATCAAAAATTAATCCAATTTTTTGTGGATTGTGCGAAAGCAAAGATAACAATGAATATTCCAAATAACTTGGATAAATGTAAAATTTAAATATACAAAGTCCTTGGATGGATTTATGGCAGTTTTAGAGGCCTTTAAATTTAGTGCAATCCAATGAAACTCAAATTTCGCCATCTTTATTGGATGACAGAAACTACAGTAAGATATAATCAGAAATGAGAGATATTCGTTTTAAGTACAAAAATATCATTGAAATAAATAGTAACACTACCGATGTCATTTTTTTTTAAACTTTTCTGGTAAGAGTGAACAAGGTAGAGTGAAATTATAAGCAAATAAAATAGCAAATTAATGTTATATATATAAAGAGCTTTCAACTTCTTCCTTAACCTAATACGTGTAGATAAAATCATTGTTCTGTTTGTCTACCGAATTTTTGTTGAATGGTTTCATAGAATAGAATGAAACTTTTATCAAGATATTTGTCTCTGGCTAATGTTGGGTTGTTTCAGTTTCATAACAGCATGCGTAAGTAATTTAAACATGACTAACATTGAGATTTGAGTTTATTGTAAAGTTGTTTATGTCCGATGCATTCCAGAATTCCGCTCGTTTCAAGAACAGAGGCGTGTGTGGTTCTTTCTCCTTTTTTAAAAAAAAATTGCCACCTATTCGTAACCACTGCAAGTAAGGAGAAAAGGTGCATGTGGCATTGGATCTCTCTTCTTCTTAAATTATTATTGCATTATTTTTTTAAAAAATAAACATATTTTTTTTATTTTATTATTGTAAATTTATTAGTTTTGTTTTTCCTAATACTCCACCAATCGAAAATGTATTAGAAGAAGAGTGAGGTATCCTGATTTAAAATTTAATAATTTCTTAACTAAAGATAATTTTCAAATATTCTACATTTTATTTGATTTAATTTAACTAATCTACGCATAACATCTCATTTTGTGCTGTAAAATGGTATTCTAAGCAAAGTTAAGCAAAAAAAATATTGTTTCCAAATCGCAGTTTTTCAGAGATACATGTTTTCTGCTAGATAAAAGGTTGGCAAAAGCTGATGGGCTTAACTAACAAGTTCTATACAAATTATTTGAAAAAGAAATTCGCTTACGAAGTTAGTACATCATAAGCAACTGTAAATTGACCCTGAAAAACGAATAATCTGAAATCTAAAGTTTCTTATCGGACATTTAAGCATCTGCGATGACTTGACTTCCAAGAAGACATTTCAAAGATAATGTAATGAATTCGTAGGGTATAAGCTCAGCATAAATTAAATCTAATATTCTATGAATGTTATTATTTTTTGTCCCCCCCCCCTTTTCATCAAATTTTTGCTGTATTCACTTTTCTACTTTATTAAATAAGGGAAAACCTTAGAAACTAAAGAATATTAAATATATATAGAGAGACATTTGCGTTTTATTTGGTATACATATGAAATTTGTAGAATATTTTCTGAAGCGGGAAATATATTTTTGAATAATTTATTTGTGTGATAATAATTAATAGTGCTCAGTTTCATTAGTTTAGTAATTAATTTTAACTAATACATCTGATTTAAATTTCTTTAGGTAACGGAATTTTCTTTGCAAATAGGGGAACATTGAAATTACAGATTTAATTGACAGTAATGTGTTCTCCTACTTGTCACTAAATCCATCCAAGTGATTTCCACAATCATTTTTTTCCATCACTGGAAATTGAATAGTATAAGCAGAGTAAAATAAATATTCAAAATATTTCTGTGATGCCATATATTAACTAATAATTAACCATATAATTAACTAATAATTCTAATAATTTTCTTCGAATTGATGCACAACAGTAAAGTGCAATTTTGGAAAATACTTCATTTTCCAGTGGCTTTTTTAAAAATATGCAAAGTATTAAATTAGATATGTATTCAGAAAATAATTTTTTTTCCAAACACACAAATTAAATACTTCTATATTGAAAATTTCCTCTCCCTAATTAATTCACGAATTCGTAATTTTAAAAATTCTGTAATTATTACATAATCTGTAAGCATAACTTTAAAAAAATTTTAAATTCCGATATTTAAAATGAAAGACATTTTGTGTACAAAAAGCAAAATTGAGTTAGAATCTTCGTTTTTTAAGGAATAAATGGATAATAAATATAGAAAGGATTTTTAAGGAAGAAAAATTGTTAGATAAAAAAAATATTTAAATAAATAAAGGTTCCTTTCACGACAAACAAAAACATAATTTAATTTTTATATAGGCTAGATTTATTCATATAAAATATTTACTAAAGGATTCCATTTTTTTGTCGAAACATTACCAAATTGCTTAATGACACAACAATCACAATAAGAAACCTAACAAATAACTTTACATCATGTGATAAATAAGAAATTTAATTCATCCGACAATTCAAATTTCTTTTTAATCTTACAATTTGAATTTTTCTTTGAGAAACTACCTTATTTATAAATGAATTTTTTTAGTGTTTACATGCATTATCGCTATTTTAAATTTTCTTTGAATTAAAAAAAAATAAATTAAGCTATAAATAAAATAAGCTATGTTTCTAAAGTCATTTTAAAAATCAGATGTTACAGAATATAATGAAACCATAATATTTTTAAGAAATGTATTTTTATTATATGATAAATCTTGACTTATTTCAAAACTTTATTCAACAAAAGTTTGTATTCGAAATGAGACATGAGCTAAACTTAATCTAATACTTGATTCTTACAAATATTTTATGATAAGCTTTCCAATTGAAAATAAAAATAATTAATAATATATTAGTATAACTCATTGAAGTGAAAAGCACCGTTCTGGTGAACAAAAAGTAGAAAATTCAGTACCTAGTATAATCTGAGATTCATATTGAGAATTTATGTGCATGTTAAACTGATAATATGATACTTATTCCACTCACATATGGTATCGAAGTTTAGAAAGGAAGGTATCAGGTATGTTGGATGGAGATACAAGCACAGTACAGACGTTCAAGATTAAATCAAATTTTATATGAGCTTCCTCCATCTGAATCGGGTTTATTCTCAATTGGGGTACAACCACAAAAATAGTTGCGAACTCAGATAAGGATTTGTACAAACAGACATATATTTGACTTTTAATGGTTAATACACAACATAATCAGAAAAAGAGTTATGAAGTTAAATAAATAATAGAGAAGGCTTTACTTTTTAATTCAGTTTAAAAATAATAAAAATCGTTCAAATTTCATACAATGACTTGAGATATTTATTTTTTTAAATATAAAAAGTTAAATTATTATGTCTAAGATCGAATAATGTGAAATCATAAAAGTATATTCAATGCAACAGGAAGGGGTTACAGTCGGTGAAAATTTACAGAATATGTGTATATTCACTGATTGTGGTTAAAACAGGAGATTCTGATTAATTTATAATAAACTGATAGAATAAATTGAGGGAAAGAGCTGTGTTGCGAAAATTACCATAAAAAGTACAATAACAAGAGTCAAATTTGAAATTTGATACTGATTCAAAACTATCAGCTTGCAAGCCAAGAAAGTCAGTGAAAAATAAACTCAATAAGAAGGAAAAAATTAATAATTTTAACATTTATAGCGAATCGAAATAACCAATGTCTTAACTATGATTAGGATTCTTTTATTCATCGTTATGTGCAAGAACATGTCTTAAAAATAACATTTCGAGCTTTAGGAAGATTCATTTCTAAATATGATTCGAAACGCATGATCATTAAACAAAAGATACTTCGCATATCATCAGTTTCACACAAATATTTTTTTAAATATATATTCATCTACCATTTATAGTTATATATTTTTTCAACTCAATTTTAATTTCATTTTTTATGGATTTCAGGGACCTAAAAGGAATAAAGTTTGTATTAATTTTTCATAATTTCAAAGTCAATTATATTTTTCTATTATTTTGGGAAAGAAAAATATTTTTAGAAATATTTACAAAAATCTTAACGGAAACAGATTATAATTAAATTCGAAAAATATCAATACTTAAAAACTTCTCACCGTGAGGTAATTCATGACGAATCCTTCCAATTTTGGCTTATACTTGGAGAGCTGTCCTCAAGATTTTCTCACTCTGAGACAGCGGTTTCCGCTATATATATACATAACTGTAATTGCCACGGTAACTGAGGTGTTGACCTCGAGGTCCCTTCGGCGTTAAGTGAAATTACAGGCCACCTTCCGTCATTCCAGTTCTTTGTTTATAAAGAAATATTTGTTTACAATTCAAGATATGATTGTAGTGAGAGTTTTTCAAAATGCAATCTTCCCACATGTTTTCTTGTTTATAATATTCTCTTACGGAAATTATAAATGTACCGTTTCGAAAATCCCCAAGAGCTTTTGTAACAAGACCGAAAAAGGAAAAGAGTTTCACGCTTCTTTTTGAGAGATGAAAAGAAATTACATTCTTTTCTGTTCCTTTAAAGGACAGAAATTAAAATTTATGTCCAACTCGGGTGAAATTTAGTTCTTCGCGAATTAAATGATGCAAGATATGCTGAATTCTTGGCAAAATTAATATAAATGTCAAGAATTAGGTTAATAGAAATAAGACATTAAAATACCATGGAGGAAAGCAGTTGCGTGGAAACAGAGACAAGTCAAGTATTGAATGAAGTGAACATTAATAAGAATACTTCCTAATAATTTCGAAGTAAAATGTGTCATTGTTCCTACACAATACTGCAAGAAGTCATTCAGTAAATGAGATTTGAAAACCCCAAAGTTCATGAAAGAGATCTTAAGAAAAAATATTTTCTAATATTTGAAGGAAAAAAACTGTAAATTAATGTTAAAAAATTGTGGTAAATCTTTATAAACAGAAAGATTAAGAAAAGTAAGCATTTACTTCTTATTAATTCGTTTTAAATTGCGCTATTTTAATGAGGGCAATAGTTCAAATTATATTATTTATGATTTAAAAACCCTAATATAATTTTCACTATTTTAAAATTTTTACTATAACTTGTTATCTAAATCATATAACTAATTATAATCATAGTATGAATACACAGATATTGAATTTTATGGCATCAACATCTTAAAACTAAAAATTCTAGCTGAAATTATTTTCACTATTATTGATTGATTCCACACTAATTCCGAGCAATACGGTGCATATCTATGCACTGTATTCTTGGAATTAGTGTGGAATTAAAGTAAGGCATTCTTCATTAGTTTGGATTAGTGGAATTGTTTTAAAATATTGATGTAATTAAATTAACTCAAGAAATTCGTCACCCACTGAATAATTTTAAACAATAAAGACAAACTTCTTAGATAGACAAAGATCATTTAATTTTCATCTTATAAAGATGAAAATTATAATAAAGATGTTTTGTATTAAAAGTATCAGGTATGTAACATTATAAAGAGGTTTTGTAATAAATATTGCGAGATAGAGAAGAAAAATAATTTCAATTAATGAAAGTTAGTTTTGGGTGATACCATTTTATTTTCACAATGGATAGGTTTCAGTTTATGTTTTTGTATATTTGAATAAACAAATAAATATCAATT
>JAPDSC010049744.1:65323-88469 GCA_026290005.1 Latrodectus geometricus | reverse complement strand
AAGAAGTACAAAAAGAGAAACAGTTAGGTTCCTGAAAGTGTTCACTAGGATGTTGAGCCATGCCTACTCCATTGTCATGACCAGATGAACTAAAATTTGCAGAAGAGGATCTAAGCTGCAAACAGCAAGATCGAGATGGTCCCACAGATTCTCAATTGTCTGGTGAGTTTGCTTGGCGCTCACCAGATTTCACTGGACAGTGGTGATCGTTAAACTCACGAACCACGCACGTACACTGCCAGTGTCCTGGTGGTAGATGCCATCATCCTAAGGAAAAACAATGCGCGTATAGGGATAGACATGGTCCGCAAGGATAGATGCGTACTTGTATTGCCTTCCACTGTCATCAATGAACCTAGAGAATGTCAGGTAAACATTCTCCGGATCATAATGTTTCGACCTGGCAATGGTTGCAGGGTAAAATTAATCAATTTTTTCAGATTTGAAAAACATCACCCTGATTACTGTACATATAGAACAGTATCATTTCGATAACTTCTGTTGAAATCTTAAAATTACTTATCAATTATAAAAACTAATAAAACATTTTAAAATCACCATTTAGTGAGTTTTGGCTATGCTTTCTATGGAAAATTATGTAATACAATCTTCATTGCTCAGTTTTGGAGGTAGATTTATGGAATTATATTTCTATCAAAGAAAAGGAAAGAAAGTGATGAAGTATTTGAATATGAAAGAATATAAAATAGGGAAAACTTTTAAAATTAAACTATTTATGTTTTAAAATTGGTTATTTTTAATGACATTGTTGATAAATAACCACACTGTGCCACGGCACTTGTGCCACGGCACTAAAAGTATCGCAACACCAGAAAATCGTACCTTCGCTGATGTCAACTTTACAACACGCGTGATCGGCATTTTGTGAAATTCCTGTGAGGTTTTCACTTAACAATAAATATGATTGTGAAACTTTTGATATTATTCATTCGTTATTGTATGTTTAGATAAGAATTCCTCTTTTCTGCGTCTCTGAGTGGAATGCTGCCATATGTTCCTATGAGATTATTGCTTGTCTGTGTGGGTCCCTTTTAATTTGTAAAAACAATTTAGAATTACCCTATATATATATATATATTGAATAAGATGTAATTAAAAGATCAAGATAAAAACAGCGAAAAAACTAAACAATTTAATACCAATAAGACAAAATCAAGAAAAACAATGTAATATAAATAGGGAAAAGGCATAGGGACCACGTCTTCATCAGGAGGGAGATGGTCAACTATGCAAGTAAGACACTCTTTTCTAACTAGCACGAAAGACAAAGGTCTAAAAATATTCGTGCTATTCCCCCGAAAAGTGTCTGTATAAGAAGAAAATACAACTGTATCAACATTGAAATAAAAGGACTTATTTATACTTATTATATATAAGTATAAATATTTTAGGTATACTTATTACTTAGGTATACTTATTTTTAAAGTAATACATTTAAAAATAAGTAAAGTAATATAATGAATAATAGGCAAAGCAATACAATGAGAAATATATATCAAATGCAGAAAAATATATAATAAATACAGAAAAATATGGTTGTCAAAAGTGATAAGAAAAGTTTTTCGAGTTAAATTAAGAAGTTAAAGTAGTTTATAGTTTTTAATGTAGATTAAAAGTTAAAGTATAATTAAAATGAAAGTAAGTGTTTTCGGGATTCTTGTAGGAACTTCAATGCTTGGGTGGCCCTTCTGTTGTTATAAAAACCACGCATTACTTCAATCTCACAAGCGATTCCTTACTTCCTACATATTTTAAAATAAAATCAATAGGAAAAATCATTATTTTTAATTTGATTAATTAAGCGATTAAGTTGTTATCTCTCAATAGCTGCTTTTACGGTGGTTTGATTGCCTATAATATTTGTTGGTACATATTGTATTTGCTTTCTATTTTCTGTACATTATATTTACTGCTTTATATTACATTATATATATATATATATATATATATATATATACTTCAACTTGTTTCGCGTAGAATAAATTTTAAACAGAAGAGAAAATGGAGTTGACCCGAGAACATTTTCGCGCTATGATTTTCTACGATTTTAAAGCAGGATTAAATCAAGAAGAATGCGTTAAACGGTTGCAATTAGCATTTGGTGATGAATCTCCAGCTCGTGCTATTGTATTCAGATGGTTTAGAGAATTTAGAGGAGGTCGGAATTTTCTTCAGGATGAAGAACACACGGGAAGGCTGCCGTTGGCAGTAAAACGGATAATGTGTCTGCCATACGAAAAATGTTAATGGATGATAATCGCTGTACTTATCAAATGATACAGAAGGAACTTAACATTGGATCCGCAGCCATACACAAAATCATTCATGAAGAATTACATATGAAAAAAGTAGTTTGCCGTTGGATTCCCCATAATCTAACTGAGTACCAAAAAGAGGAGCGTGTCAGAATCAGTAAAGAAACTCTTAAATTGCTAAATGATGGTGACCACCGCATCATTTCTAAAATTGTAACAGGGGATGAAACGTACATACCGTTTTCTGACGTTCCAACACATCAAGAAAGCAAAGTATGGGTCTTTGAAGATGATCCCACTCCGACAATGGTGAAAAAACAACGCGCACTGAAAAAAGTGATGTATGCCGTTTTCTTCAGAAGGACGGGAGTGGTCAAAACCATCAAGTAATAAGGACAGAAGACAGTAACAGCAAACTGGTATACCACTAAATGTCTTCCAGAAATTCTACAAGAACTGAATGTTATGGGACTAATGATTCACCATGACAATGCATCTTCACATACAGCCGGATTAACAGTAGAGTTTCTTAAATAAAAACAAATTAAAGTGATCGAACATCCACCGTATTCACCTGATCTAGCTATGTGTGACTTTTGGTTATTCTTTAATCTAAAAAAGAATTTACGTGGACGTCGTTTTCATTCAGAAGAAGAGATTGATGTGGCTTTAAATGCATTTTTTTTCATCTATTCCAAGAAATGAATGGCTTGAGGCAGTGATTCTCAACCTGTAAGGCGCGCTCCCCTAGGGGGGCGCTGGCACACTAATGGGGGGGCGCGAGCATATCCAAGAGAAAATGTTATTTAAAAAAATTGATTAAGTGACTGAAAGGAAAGAACACACACACACACATACAAACAAAATACATTTCGACATATTTAATAATTAACTTATTAAATTAAAACAACTTACTAAATTAAAAAACAAATTTAATAATTATTAGTGACTTCCTTGGGCCTGTCTTTCAGAGCAAAGTTTTTCGAAGAAGGGTTTAATATTAGAAATAGACACTCTCAGTTCTTTTTCTATATTTAGCTGAGATCTATATTTTGTCTTCAAAGAAGCCACCGTAGAAAATCCAGTTTCACAAAGGTAAGATGTTGAAAATGGTAGTAGAATGCGAAATGCCCTTGTTTTTAGTGCAGAAAACTTATCATCCACTCCTGCTCAAAATTCAAAGAGTGATTTATTACTAAATTGTCTTTTGATTTCGCCGCTTGCCGTGAAGTCTATGAAGGTTTCTTCCCCTTCGATTGAGAGTCCTTCGGGAGTATTTTGAAATGGATCCCTCACCCTCTTGTAACTTGATATCAGTTTGTCGTCAGCAAGAAAGTACTTTTTAAAATTCTTTGCTAGCATTGCTAAATGATTTTCAATGGTTACAAAAACAACTTTTACATGTTGTTCTTCAGCCTTGTAAGTTTTAATACAATCATTCAACTTTGCAAACATTGTTAAGTTTTCTTGCTTTAAATTTCTGCTCCACAATTCCAATTTCCTACAAAAAGCATTAACTTTATTACTCGTATCTAATATGTGTGTATTTGCTCCTTGCAGTTGAAGATTCAAGTTATTTAATTTCTCGAATATGTCGATCATGTAGCTCAATTTCAACACAAATAAACTATCGCGAAAATTCTCAGCTACCGGTCTGTTTTCCTCTTCTAAGAAAACGGCGATTTCTTCTCTTAATTCATAAACACGTTGCAAAAATTTCCCTCGAGATAACCATATTGCCTCGCAATAAAATAGTAACGCTGAATGTACTGCACCCATGTCTTTACAAAGTGCGGAAAAGATTCTTAATTTCAGGAGTCTCATTTTTATATAATTTACTACGGTTACAACCGTAGTTAACACAATATTCAAACCAGGACTCATTTCTTTGGAAGCCAAAGCTTCTCTGTGGATCATGCAATGTGTCCAGACGAACTAAGGCGATTTTTGTTTCACAAGTGCTGGAATACTTTGGAATCTTCCTGACATAGAATGAGCACCATCCGTGCATATTCCGACGCAATATTTCCATTCTATGTTTGCCTCGTTCATAAAATCATTTAAGATAGCAAATAAAGCGAGAGCTGTTGCTTTGAGTTCTATTGGTTTGCAGGAAAGTAATTCTTCTACTACTGACAAATCATAACAAAATCTAACATAGGCAATGAAATGAGCATCTTTATTACTATCTGTTGCCTCATCGAGTTGTATTGAAAACACTTTGTAACTCAACTTCGACAAAAGCTGACACTCTACATCTTCAGCTATATCAGCAATTCGACGGGCAACAGTATCATTTGAAAGAGGTATAGACTGCATTTGTTTTGCAAAATTATCTCCAAACATAATTTCTACAATATCAATCGCGGCTGGCAAAGTAAGCTCTTCACCAATGGCGTGAGGCTTTTTACATCTGGCTATTTTATATGAAACTTTGTAAGAGGCAATTCAAGATTTATCATTCACAGACAAAGTTTTTTTAAACAATAATTTTTGCTTTTCATATGATTTTAATTTTAATTCGGAGAATTTTCTGGGTTTGTTTACGTACTCACTATGAAGCGTTTCCAAATGTTTAAGTTTATTAGGTTTCATGCTGACTGCCGCCAACATTTTTGAGCAAATGATACACAGGGGCCTTTCTCCTTCATTTACTTCAGTACTAGTCAACCCAGAATTTAAGTATTCTTGAGAATATTTTCTTGATTTTATTTTCGGAACCACGCTCATCTGTGTATTGTTGATGCTTGTCTATCGTCTAATGCTCACTTACGCCCGCTTAAAAATTTATCCATGATTCTGCATTAGTCTGCTGCCGTGAATATTTAATACGGTGAATTGCAATTACACGAAAATATATATAATATACACATTCAGGATAGATTCAATAGCGATAGAAGGATCGACTCGAATGAGATTGTCTGAAATTGAAATTGGCGTCATAGAACTTTCTCATAGGGATGAGAAAACATTTGTTCACATCTGCGCAAGCTCCTAGCTTAATTTTTTGCTGACCAGACAAATTCCAGACAAATCGAAACTTCTCGCGAAATTGTGAGAATGCCCGACATAGCGGGACGCAAGAGCAATAAAAAAGCATAGGATTCCTGTTTTTTCAATGCTGAGGATCGGTTTTGCAAAATGTCAATAAATTTCGGTATTCTTGGTAATTTGTAAAGTTTAAAATTAAGGTTGTAGTGTAGGTTTAGCGCCAAAATACTCAAAATACATTATTATTGTATATATTTTATTGTATGCGGTGGGGGGGGGGCGATGAAAATTATGATTGAAAATTGGGCCGTGAATACTAAAAGGTTGAGAAACACTGGCTTGAGGCATTTAATCTGTGGAAATTTCTTCTACAAAAGTGCATTGATGCTGGAGGTGACTATTTTGAACACATCTAAAAGTTTGTAAGTATAACTTCAAAAACCTAGTTGTATCTAAAAAATTTCAGAGTGATCCTCGTATGTATATATATATATATATATATATATATATATATTAAATCTTATTTATATTTATTAATAATAAACCTAATTCTTAAAGTGTACCACAAAACTTTAAAAATGTAAATATTAAAAATTATGCTTTTTGTATTACGATTAAATTTTATTAAAATCAAATAAAAGTACATTATAAAAGAAAACTTATTTTTATATTAAAGTATCATATTTTTGAATTAAAAATTGTTTTCGATTACTGTGCCTTTCATAAAATGAAATATTGGCCTCACGTGAAGAAATTTCAAGTGTCCCAGTATCAACATTACAATTTTCTACATTTTATTTGTGTAAAGTCTGATTTTCAGCATTAACCAACATAAAAACGGAAAAAAATGGAGACAGTTAAATGCAGAAGACGATATGAGAGAAACATTCTCATTATTACGACCCAATATAAATGAAATTATTAAAATTCATCAAGCTCAAATTTCTCATTAAGAGTATCTTTATTATTACATTCTAATGAATCCCTTTATAAACGTACGGCTGTTTTTGTTGTACATATTATATTATTTTACATTCAAAATTATTATCAATACTATTTTACGAGTGCATTATGGATAGGTAATCAGGCAACTTCTAAACTTATCTTTTTTTTGTGTGTGTGGCGCCAAAGTTTGAAGTCGCTACATTTGTGCCAAGACAGAAAGGATTGAGAACCACTATTCTATTGTAATTTGGAAAATAGGCATGGATTCTATAAATAATATATTTAACAATACCAGAAGTCAAAAAAGCTGAAATTATGTATCTAGATAAGGAGATAGCACAAAAAAAATGCACGTGACATTGGATTATATAGATTTTACCTTAGATCAAAATATGCAAAATCATTTTGACTCGGAGAGTGACAAATCAGATTTTGAAGATTTAATTTGATGTAAGTTTGGTGAAGTTATTTTTATTTCCAACAGCAAAATTAAAATTTCACTTTTCTCATTCAGTTTAATGCTTTCTTGTTGCAGTATTGCTTCGTAAAAACCCAGTACTATGTGTACGGACTATTTTTAATCAGTACATGTAAGTATATACTTACAATTTGTTTATGATTTCATTTTATATTATTTTTCTTACTTGAATTGCCATATATTGTTAAATCAACGAACATTTTGTGACTTTGATGTCGGCTGCAATATTACTTGCAATTTAACTTATTCTGGCGTTTAGTTTGATGCGAAGTTGAAAAATCTCTTAGCTAATTTTCTCAAATGTAGCTTTATTTTCATTTGTAATGACTATAAAAATTAAGATATATATTAGTTTGGGGAAAAAGAAATCCATTATTTTTTCGGTCGATGAGTGTAGTGTTCGATATCTCATTAAGTGTTGATCATTCAATTTCTGGTTTATGTGATCGTTAGAAAGATCGAATTTCGCACGAAAAAAAGATGCTTTGTTGTTTTTTATTTGGTCCACTCAGTTATAAGGTACAGGGTATTAAAAATGGAAGTCAACAAAGAGAAAATGCAGTACATTTACAGTTTTTTTTTTTTTTCGATAAAGGCGAAATTATAAGTTGAAAATCGGGAATGGTGTTTAGGGTCCCGATACTGTAACAGCCAATAACGTGTTATTTTGGTTTCATCGATTCCATTCAAGTATATCTGATGTTAAAGATTCACCGCACAGGTAGGCCCATCGTCGAAAATATCGATAAAATCACAAAAATGTCCGCAGTTGTTAGCAGTCCTGTAGCTGAAGATCAGCCACAACGCAGTTAGAAATCAGTTGCAAAAATCTTATCAAAAACCTATAAATAAAAACGAAGTTAATTTAAAAATAATGGATTTTTTCCCCCAAACTAATATAAATTTCAGAAAGATTAAGGGAAAACATAAACAAAACTCTATCAACTATTGAGTCAAAAATTTAGAGTACATATTTAAAATTTCCTCGTGTAAAACTACAAATGTGGAAATTAAATCAGAGGGTTAGGAAAATGATTGATTCGTTTTGAAAAGGCTGAATTTTCAAAAATATTATTCGTACTCATATGAGAGTGAGGAAAGAACCAAAAATCTTACTGTGAGTTTGCATTGTGTATATCTGGGAGTCCATTTTCTTTCTAATAGAGTGAGGCAAGAAGAAATTGTTTGTTGTTGCACTTCCCTGTACCTAGGCCTGAGTTGGGCTCTACCAATTAGATGGAAGCAGCCTTGTGGAAGTCTTCGTAGTTTGAAGCAGGGTTTAAGCAGAAGATCGAATGCTTGATTAACCAGCCTCAGGCGTGTCATTTCATTTGGAGGACATTGAAACCACGACATATTTAAAGTGTTCCAATCGCCTTTAGTGAACACGATGGATCTTCAATTAAGCCGAGATTCAAACTCACTGCCTTTCAGTAAGGAGAACGCCCCCCCTAACCAACCGCGGTCACAAGCAATAAGAGGCTAGTAGCTGTCGAGAATAAGGAGAACAAGAAAAAAAGTTTTTGTCCTCAAACATGCTAGTTGTTCGTATGTTGTAGCTGTTAAGCACGCTTTTAGGATAGAATATGGAAAAAAATTGCTATGTAAATAAAAGATTTTGTTGAAGTATCGCACTTCATAAGCATTTGTTTACTTCAAAATTTATGGAATTAGTTCGATTGTCGTCTGGATGTGTCATGTCACCAAGGAAGCACACAATGAACATTTATCGAAGGTGTATGAACTTGGCGAGTTTCTGGTTCTTTTAATACAGCTTTCATGCCAATATGTATAATATGTTTAATATTGCCTTTTCGAGAGAGAGAGAAATGAATCATTTACGCAAATCATCAATATATTTTGTGTTGAGAATTTATTTAAAGGGGAAACATTCCAAAAATTTCAGATGACGCATTTCAAAAATGTTTATTATTATTTGGGTAAAGTTTACTTTAGGGCACACTTTGATATTTTGGCCATTTTTTTAACTCCAAGTTTGGTGCCAAAATGTTAATAACAAAATGGTAACCCTAAACTTACGTTTGTTAAAACAGTGAAAATACCAGGATTACCAGAAATCAAATTGAATCACCAATATTAATCGCCAAATTTTTTGTTAAACCATGTAATCTACACTTTACCCTGTTATTTTATTACAAAAAAACTAAGAGATCCGGAAATAAAACGCAGTTGAGGAAATAAAGTCTTACAAATAATATCGAAAGAAATCTTTGATAAGAATTGCAAAAATGCTAAGAAATGGTTTTACATGGAAATGATTATTCAAAAATTTAAAAAAAAGATTACAAATATAACTTCTTATTTCCAAATAAAGGAAGAAATTATTTCAAACAGTCCCAACTCAGTTGACAACTTATAAAAGCAGAAAACTCTTTACTATTTGTTTTGACATGATTATTTATAGTTAAGTTAGTAAATGCTAGATTTTTCAGAGGAAATGAGTTGTACCGCTATCGTATCGTTACAAAAGCGGAATAAATCATGACAAATAAGTGTTTGAAGAAATTAAAAGCGCAATAATTAACGTGAGCTCCACTTATTACTTGAGAATAATAGAAAGATTCACTTTTTTAAAGATTGTCAATTTATTTCAGAAAAATCCTTAATTTAATTTTTTTCAAATTAGAAATTGACATTTTCTGGATTTAAGCATTGCATATAATTAAAAATTAACAGTTGTTCAAAAATACTAAAACGGAAAGTGATTTAAATTCCAAATAATAATGCCAAATATGACTTGAATTTAATTTAAGAAAATGGTAACTGTTCCAAATGTACACTAGAAAAGGACGCAAGATGTCGAATTTGAAAAATATGCTTCATTTATCAATGCCAGCTTTTTGATAGTAGTTCAATAATCTAAACAATGTTATCAATTTAGGCCTAGCATTTAGACTGTAAATTTGACTAACAAGGCACTAACATTGTGACGCATGGATTTCCCAGGCACCTTTTTCTAAAGCATTCAATGACCTTGTCCTTGATGTCAGTTTTACTTCCAGTTTAGAATGCTTGAAATACAACACACAAGTCGAGAAATTCTTCTCCTGACCATGCAGATAAAGTGACGATATCTTGGGTGCTTAAAGAGAACCATAAATTAAAGCTTTACGCCTTTCCACCATAAATCCAAACACAATCCACAAATGACGCGTATTCCTAAACAAACCTTGTGACATGATATCGTGGTAGAATTTGGATTCTGGGGCTTTTTGTTCTAGAACATTATTTAAGAGGATTCGGTCAAGGCTCGGGCTTTCTAACTGGCTCTCTTTTGTGCTCTTTTCAATCTTTAAATATAATTTTTTTTCTCCCATTACGATACTTCAAACAGGGTTTCGATGATTTCGTCAATCAGGAAGAGGACATTATCCAACAATTCGAACATCGACTTCGAAAAACTTTCAGAGATTGTGATGCCTGAAATTTCTGTGAAGAGTGAGAAGGTCGTGGTAACTCAACCCGAGAAAAAATCCCGTGGTAAGTAATATGCTTGTATATGTACCTATATATATATATACTTATACTGTTTTTAAAGTGAATCATTTAAAGTGTTTGGTATACGCACAGATGAGAAAAGGTAAAAATGTTTAGATTTGAAAACATGAGCTTTTTATTCCAGCTGACGATTTCTTTTTCTTGTCAATCTCTAGAACAGCTTAGCTTAGAATTAATTTTAGGCAGAGGAAAAATGGAGTTCACTTGAGAATTTTATTGTCCAGTGTTTTTATATCATTTAAAGTGAGGTCCAGTGGCTCAGTTAACTTCACGCCTTTTCCCGTTAAAATTTGCAAATTGAAACATCATTTGCCGAGGGCAGTGACTGGGTGGGTGACCACATTCTCCCTAACTGGGGAAAATGTGATCACCCACCCAATCACTGGGTTGCTGGAACTCCGTTTGTGGGTAATGTGTTCACGTTAATCTGCTACATCCAAAGTCCTTCCGTTGGTGTGACGTGGATGTGGAGAGAAGAGTTCCAACTCAGTGTGTGACCTCGTCACCTGACTGTAGTTCAAAATTAGGAGGCACTTGGTGATGGGAAAATATTCCAAAAACGTTAATCTTTAAGTATAGTTCGGGGCTCGTGCCTGCACTGCTATGTATATACGTATCACTTAAAGTGGAATTAAACCAACTAGAATGTGCGCTCCACTGTTTATTTAATATTAGTCAGTGATATTTTATCTCGTGCTACTGAATTAGTATGGCTTAATAATCTTACAGCGGTAGGTTGCTATTCTTTTCAATATGATGAACACACAAGTAAAAGCCATTGGTAGCTATAAGCTCGTATAATATATCTACCAATCGAAAAGTGTTAATCCATGATAATAGTTGATGTTGTTACTAATTTTTTAACTATTTGACGAATTCAGACAAGACCCAATAAATCTTTGACCCTTAGAAAATCGATTACAAGAAGAGGGGAAGCGTATAGTTCCTGGTCTTTGGATAGACCCAAGCAGTCCAGAATATATTTGGACGAGCCCTGCTGTGCCTTGCATTTAGAGCAAACAGGAAAATTTTTTCTGCTCTTAAAAAGCGACCATAATCGTTACACTTATCAATTGATACGGAAGGAACTAATGTGCACCATATATAAAATTATTTATGAAGAAGTATACATGGAAAATAGTTTGCCTTGTGTTTCCCCTAATTTAACTAAGAAGTATAAAAAGAAACTTAATCATTAAAGAAATTATTAAAATATTTAAAGATGGCGGCTGATTTATTACTTCTGAAATCGTAACTGGTATTGAAATGTACGTATTATTCCTTAACATTCCAACATAATTGAGGTATGAATTTTTGAAGATGATCTCACGTCCAGTGTATGAAACTAGTACAGATTGTCCTTTTTTTTTTTTTTTTTGACCTTGCGCCAGAAAACCCAATTAACCAAACAATCCGGAATATGAAAAGGTAGGACGCTATGGGAAAACTATATCAGCCGTTTTATTCAGAAGTATAGGATTGGTAGAAATTAGTAAGTTGGAAAGACAGAAGACATTTACAGCTATCTGGTACATTACTAAATGTCTTGCAGAAATTCTTCAAGATGTGAATATATTGGAGGAACCGTGCTCCAATGTGACATTGCATCTTGTTCTTCAATAAGACTTGACAGATGTGAGTTTCTTGAATAAAAGCACTTCAAAGTTCCAAAACATCCACACTATTCCATTGATTTAACTATTTTATGATTAGAGGAGATTGATGACGATATAAATGAATTTTCTCTTGATTTCGAGAGATAAGAGGGTAACGACAGTAAATCTTTGGGAAACTTATTTGCAAAAATGTGTTGATTTTGGATGAAACTACTTCAAACCCATTAAAATTTCATGAATGTAGCTTTAAAAGTCTTGGTATAGCTCAAAATTTTCAGAGTAAGCCTCATATGTACAAGAAATATATTATTTTTTAAATTATAGCAGATTTTTTTAATTATTCATTTTTTTAAATAATATTATAGCAATGTTTAACTTACTTAGTTTTAATGACATAAAATCATTAATGCATAAAGTGTCTAATTAAATCACTTGGCAACAGGCTTCTAACTTAATGTAACATCATTTCGTGTTACACTTTCAATTTTACATTAATTTTTAAACTCATTTTGGTACTTTCTTTATTTATTCCACGTCAGCAATTTTTAGCAATGAGTTATCAAATTCTGTAAAATATTTTAGAGCTTGGCAAATTTTTGTGCGGTTGCATATGATTAATTATAATGTGGTGCTTATTTTATCAAATTTTTGCTTTTTTTTTATTTCTTCATTACATCCATTTTATTTTAAATTTTCAATACATTTATTTGTAGAGAACAAATGGCAACGAGTATATTATTTTTTGCTTACATTATTTGTGAGTTTTATATTGTATAATCTTTAAGCAAATGAATTCGAATCGTTCTCCCCCTACTACTTTCATGAAAATAGACTAGCGTTTATTCCACTAATTTTCTCGAAATATTTTACAGATATAATTTTCTTTTTTTTTAATTTAATTTAAATTGAATTCATTTTTCACGTCGTTTAATTCTTATATTTTATTTTCTTATGTTTGGTATTCTGAATGTTTTTCTTTGATTTTTTGAATAATTCAACTTTTCAATGAAAACCTTTCTATGGTTAAAACAGGTTTTTTTAGAAACTTTTTTTGAGTACAGTATTTTGTTAACTTATTTTTTGAAGAATTAAGATTACTTTGATTATACTTGTACTTAAAACTAGTATTATATATATACTTTCACAGTAGTAATCTCGTAATGATTATTGTTATTAAAATATTGAGATGTTTTGTATGGTTATTCTACAAAATTATGTGCCAATTTTAAGTTATTAACAAACTATGGCTCCCACTGAAATCTGGCATTTGCAAATTTTTCACATATTTTCTCCGCCATATCTGCAATTGAATATCATGGTGTATGGGAAAAGTCTATTTGTCGATGATATCTAAGCCTGCCTACCTCAGTTTTTTTAACAAAAAGATGATTTTTGTTTTGGAGTTACTGAATATAATTGAAAATAAATTGACTCATTTTCCAAGGATAGAGTTCAGTTCTTTCAATAAATGAAGAGACATTTAAGATTAATGAATATTGGTAGAAAAAAAATGCATTTATACTTTGAAACAGATTTGCTATATCTGTCAACGAAAATTGCTAAACAATGAAACAAGATTTATATTTTGATTGATTTGAATTAGTCTTATAAAATCTAAAATAAAATATTTCTCCAAATTCCAAATCCTTCTGCAAATTATTGTTTCGAAAGCAGTTTTTTAAACACAAAACCTCATTCTCATAAAATTAGTTCCGTGTTAGTGCCAATTTTATTATAAAAACTATTTTTTTATGAACCTTCTAAAGAATTCTTTTTCACTGACAAATGAACGCTTAGTATTTCTCCTCAGAAAATCGAAATTTGAACCTCAGTATAGGGAAATTTTAAAAAGAGCAAGTTATAATTTCAATAATCATATTGATATTGACTTTTAAAATATAGAATGTTATATCAACTACTTTTTTTGATTTTTTGGGGTGATCCCAAATTAAAATTGTTCATTATTACAATTCGTCTATTTTGTAACGCCAAAAAAATTAATTGAAAAATAGAAAATCAGAAAATTACCAATATTAAAGAATACTTTTTCATTTGTATATCATTTTCATTCAACTTTTCTTATTTTGATCTTTAAATGGGCTCTCCGTAAATGTTTCTTTTAAATGTAAGGAAATTCAAAAATTATATCTTGACTAAAATTTTTTCTATTTTAAGAATAAAAAAAAACAATACCACATACACTTCCTACAGTATGTGAATAATAAACAAAAGATTTCTATGTAATATAAGAAATATAAAGATTTCTTTAAAGCTCCCAAACAAACTATTTAAGCTATTTTTGGTGACAGATTTAAACAGCGCTGAGTAATAAGGAGGGATACAGCGACAAATTGGATATACGAGGACATTTCGGTCTTTAGCACTATGAGCTGTTTTGTACTATTGCTTATGAGTTAGACGTATAATAACTAGTCGTAATGTGTCTGATAAATTATTCAATTTTGCCATTCATACGTACGGATTGTTACCTTGGGCAGAAAAATTTATGTGAAGAACTATTGGGTTGTCCGGAAAGTTGGTGACGATATTTTAGGACAATTTAAACGCAGCTCCTTTAAATATTGATATACATTTATTAAATTATATAGGTACCATTCTGTCTCCATCTTTCGTGTAGCTTGAAAATTCCGTCCTTCTAGAACCTCTCAGGCAAACAATTTCTCCAAATGGGTTTTTTTCCCCATTGAGGGAATCCAGCATTCTCAACACTCAGCGCATATCTTATTTGCCGCTTGTATGGCATTTTTGCCCTTTCGGGAAAAGAAAAGCATTCATTGTCTATAATGCACCTTATTGGCCAACCATTCCTAAGGTGTACAAAATTGATAAAAATGAACGAATCGTAACCAAACTTTTTTTCCAAATATGGCTGAAGCTATCTCTTTTTGAATATATACACATGTCATTTGTTTTCAATAATTGTGATCTAACCGAAAATCAGCACGAACTTTCCGGACAACCCATTATATCATCAATAAGTACCCAAACCAAATTAAAGCTCATTTTCTACCAAATTTCCAAAATAGGTTTCTATTATTATATTATTATCTTCAAATTATATATATATATACTTAAGTTACTCTTTGAGTTAGATATTTTTTAAGTATTTTTTGAAAACTGAGGAAAGTATTTCTTAAACACAACAATTATTCCTTAATTACGCTGGAGACAGTCATCATAGCTTTGTTCTGGTTCATTCAGTCTAACTTCTATTTCTTTAAAAATTTACATTTAATTTTCTTAGGCTCCTTTTTTAAAACATATCGATTCTGTTTACTACATGCATTTAATTATAAAGATTGTTATTACAACGTCTAATTTATGCATAAATTAGACATTAAGGGAATTTTTTTAATTTCGAATTCCAATATTTGATCAGCTGGCGCCAGAGGTATTATTTCACTTGGATCACACTGCGCCTACTGCATCTTTTGGAGTAGTTTTTCTTCACAAAGCAAGATAAATCTTTTTATAATGCACTAATGTCCTTAAATTAAAGATAAGCCAGAAGCACATGGAAATCGGATGCGAAATGCCACCTGTAGAAATGTTACACTCATGGTTAAGCATTTCATGCAAATAACAGGAAGGCACCTGATGACGCTGGGTATATACCACAATGACAAGAGCGTAATAGAGGAATATATAACGACCTGTGTGGCTAAGAAAGAAACGCGTTGATAGTCTGTTCGTAAGGCATTCAGTGCCACGACCACATAGGTGTGACACAAAAGACGCATGTGGGTGACGTGGTAGAATTATCAGTTGTCTGGAATGTGAGCGGACGCAGATAGCAGTAATTGAGGAACTCAGAATCACCGAAAGTGTCATCTCTTGGTTGTGAAAACGATTCCAAGATGATGGAAATGTCAATAGACATTACAGTATAAGTCGTCCCAGAATGACAACGCCGAATGACGACTGGTATTTACCAGTAAACGCCGTAAGAAGACATGCACAGCAACGGACCTGTCACACTTCAGCTTTCGTTAGACATAGGTGCGACCATTTCAAGACAAATCGTATAAAGACGTTTGGGACAGTATGGGCTATATATATGCACACAAATCTGTTATATGCGTTCCGCTTAACGTCAACTCACTTTCATAAACAGTTAGCCTGGAGAAGAGAACAGTGTCACAGTGGGCTTGTGTTATATTTTCCGACGAGTCAAAGTTTAGCTTGCAGTCTGATTCACGCCTCTCGTTCATATGGAGAATGCTAAGTACCCTGTTCCAACATCATTCAATGCCAACGTTACTGAGGTGCAGGAGTACTCGTTTGGGGAGGCATTATACAGAACAGATTTGCAGGTTCAAATTAGAACCATGATAGGCCAAATTTATAGGGACATCATTCTGGAACAACATATCTGTTTGCTTAAAGATGCCGTGGACGCTGCATTTATGCTTATAGATGACTACGTTTTTTTCCCAATGGCGGGTACTGGGTGATAGACCCTTCACAACAAGGCCAGAAATTGCTACTCATTTATAGTTACCCGGTGGATACCCGTGAACCAAGTCATGGAAGCGAGTAGCATTACCTACATTACACTACCACAAATTCGTTTATAAGGTGGACCACATCATCTCAGGAGAAAGGACAAAGAAAAACAGAGAAAGAAAACGTCCATGCCTGAACCGGGATTTGAAACCGGGACCAACAGCCTAGGAGTCAGGAACGCTAACCACTCAGTCACCGAACGTTCAGCTCGCAGTTCGAATATTGTCACCTACTGTCTTCAATGGGTAGATATCAACCGTATGGAATGTCCAGCATTCTCACTGAGCTTGAATCCGATAGAGGGTGTATGGGAAATGCTTGGGAGAGGAATCGCAGCCCGCCTACTACCTCCCACATCTGTATCGAATCTTTGGAGGGTCTTGCTTGCAAGTGAAGTTCTCTGCCCAAAGTGTAGCGCGATAATATGATCCTCAGCATGCCTCAGCGTTGTATGGGTTATATTTACTCCTATATAGGAGACACACGATGTATTGGCCATTATACCAACAACGAATTGTACAGTTGTTGTACGGGCGATGTCCAGGGAATCATGGCTTGTGTATGCATTGAATAATGCATTTACTCTTGTTTTGCTCATTTGTTTAGTACATGAATTTTATGAATAAATTACATTTGTTTTGTTTCTGCAATTATAATTGCCGGCTCCAGCATTATCCTTCATTTATGGACATGTGTGTAAATCAAGAATGAATATTCGAAAACAAATACAATTGTTCCAATTAAATCCATAGTACACTCGTTCATAAATTACATTGTGGGAGGAATTTTTCATCAATAATACGCTATTTTCAAGTGGTCCCCTTGAAGGTCCTCAACACAATAATATAAATCTCATATTACACAATAGTCAGGATCGAACCAGGGACTTTTTTGTCTAAAGATCACTTTTCTATCACTCGCCTTCAATGACTATAATAATTTTATTATCTACCATAATTTAGTTTTCAATATTATTTATTAAATTTCTGCACACTACTTTTACAAATAAATCCAAATTCATTGAAATGTTTGATATGATTTATTTGTTTATATTATTGTGGCTGAATTTAAAACAAAAACTAAAGGGGTGTTTTTATTTTGTTCAAAATTAAATAATTGAATTCTATTCTCAAACTAATAATTCCAATGAAAATGTGAACTTATTGAAATCACTAGTGGTGTTTGTTATCCACGGCTCAGTAGCAAATGTCGTGATTTTATCTGCTGCATTACTCTTTGATCTATGTATACATTGATCTTGAGACAGGCGGAAAGCGATTTGGAACGAAAATCGAGTGGTTCGCTGATAAATGCGGAGCTACACAGGGAATAAAATCGCACGCTTCTAGATTATTCGACATGATTTCTGTTTACACTCTTGTTCGTAGAAATAAACGCACACATTTATCCACAAAGAACTCGATAAGTCGCCAAGATTATTATTTTTAGTGACGGAAAGTACCTTAATTCTTTTTTGATGAAAACGATAATTTTATTTTTTGTTGCCACAATTTTGAGGTAAATCACGTTTTTTGTAAGACGAATTATTATTTTGCTCATCCAATAAACAGATTGGGAAATGGAACAAAAACCGGATATGAGGATAAATCAATGAATACGAAATAAACAGATTAGGTTCTTCTAAAATAAAAAATTAAAAAATTTTAAAAAGAAGTTTATTTGTTAAAAATATTTTTATATATTAATAAATGGTTAAGATTCTTATTTTTTTAACTTAATGGTAATTTATTTTTCTGCAACAATTCCGATGTTCTAAATTGGGCATTTTTAAGATGATATATTTCTTGTTCTGTCAGTAAATCGACGGAAAAACGGATCAAACAGCGCGTATAAAGTTGAATCCGAGAATAAGAAATCAGTGAATAATGAAATAAATTTATCAGACTCATGTTTTAAGTTATGAAAGGAAAAAATTCCTGAGAAAATGTATTTGCTAAACACATAAATTCTAGAAATATAGGAGCAAGTATCACATAATATAATTTTTTTAATAAAAAACACTATAGTTTTTTTCTTTTCTTTTTCTATGATAATTTAGGTGCTCTAAGCATATTTGGTAGACTATTTTTCATTCAGTATAAAATAGATGAAGGAATAGAATAAAAACACGTATGAAAATGAATCAAATTGAATATAAGATTAGGTTCATCTTTTAAACAAAGAAATAGAATTTTAGAAGAATATTCTTTTGATAAAAATAAATTTAAATTATTACATAATAATTTAAATATGCAGTCAGGACAAGAATTGTTAAAACTTCATAAAAAACATACATACATTGTTCTTAAAGTAATTTTTAAATAATTGATTTTTTTAATATAAATAAACCACCGTAGTTAATAATACATAGTATATACTAAATTTATTAGAAAAAATAGATTTTTTCTATAAATGCATAAATAGGATATTCTTTTTGCCTTACCGAATTTAATGTTTAAAACATTTTCTGGTCCAATGGTGGGGACTGAGTGATATACCCTTAGCCACAACAGGACCTGGAATTGCTACTCATTTAGCGTAACCTGGTGGCCACCTGTGAACTAAGTCATGGAAGCACGTAACATTACCCACGTCACATCACCACGAAACCGTTTATAGCTCGGGCCGCATTCATACATCAACTCAGGAGAAAAAAACACAGAGAAAGAAAACCACTCCGTGTGCCTAATAACCTGAACCGGATTCGAACCCGGAACCAACAGGCTAGGAGTCAGAAACGCTTATTACTTAATCATCGGCCGGCATGTCTAAAATATCTCTGTTTTTACAATATATTTTAACACTAATTCTTAAAATGTCGAATATTCAATGTTTAAAACATATAAATTTTAAACATTTTTTAAAAATGTTTAAAATGTCTAATATTTTAAACTTTTTTTTTTTTTTGATGACAGCCACACTTAACGGGTTTATTTTGGTTTGGTTTGTAAGTCGCTCAACAGTCACTTTTTTCCGTATCAAGGCTAATTAGCCCGGGACCTACTATTTAAAGTAAATTCCAAAGCATTGCAAACATTCAACTCCGAGTTAGGATTCGAACCCATAAAATGTTGAACAGAAGACAAGAGCTTTAAGCACTCAGATACCAACTCGGTTCACATTTCACGGGTGATTCCTATATTCAGGGGTCCTCTTGGTCTTTTTCTTTCTTTCCACACGGAATCGGCTTATTATGAATCAAAATCCCTCTGAGACGATTGTTTAAATGCTGGAAAATAGCATTTATCTATTGATAAACAGTTACGCGTTGCCCTCATTCTTCGGAGCATGAGATTCCAGGTTCGATCCAGGCACTGTTGAACAAAGGGAGATGGATACAGCGCTTTTGCTTTCTAAATGAAGGAATGGCAGTTTGGGTTCTTGAGAGTTTTCCAGGTTTCTTCTCTTGTGACTGGTGAATACTGCTTATGATTTCTGAACAAATCCACTTGGGAAGCAATTTAAGCGGGGGTGGCTAAAATTTGTTAAAATGGCCTTCGATTGTTAGACTCACTGCGTATGGCCATTGTGTTTAGTGTCAACTTTACTATGCTGGTAGAATTCCACTTTTATGAATAGTGGATGGCACAGCTCCTTCATTCTAATTTCTGAATTTGGTGATTTTTTTCGGCGGATTTCCTTGTTTATCTGGAAAAATAGTTCTTATTACATTATAGTGATAGAGAATAATAATTATGTAGAAATTTCTATTTTGGTAATCTTGTGTTTACGTCACCGTGAAGAAATTTAGAACATTTTGTTACATTAATATTTTCATTTTTTAAAATCTCAGTTTTTCAAAAATATATATTTATGCTTTTTATTCATCAGATTTTAATTTATTATTTAGATGCTCAGGTGTTTTTCAGGAATTCATTGCTTCATAATTGCGACATTTTCGGATTCAGAAATTGGCATATGGCAGTACTTATGCCATCATGCTAATTTCTAGGGTTTGACTTCTGTGTCACAGTATTGACTTTCATGACATTCATAAGTACTCTTACTGTGGCAAATTCCAGCAACACACCTGACCTTTGTGAATAATTCATTCGTTTATGTAAAGATTGTTTTTTGAATGTTTTATTGACAAATTACATTAAATGCATTCAATATGTTAGTTGCTTTTCTATTATTTAAAATGAGAAATTAATGGATTTATTAGAAATATTCTTGCTTAAAAATATTTCCCATGTTGTGTCATTATATTTTAAAATGAATATCAAATATATTCAGCTTATAAAAAGAATTTCTAAGACCTAAAATAAATACTGTATACATTCTTTTAGAACCAAAATAAAAACTGGACGAAAAATATTCACAGTAAAAAGCTAATAGAATTACAAAACGATTACAATAATACTTGTCAATAAAATCTATTGCACAATTAAATAACTTTGATTAATTATTTTTATTTTGTTACTAAAGGGGCAAAATTGATGGTGTCTCATCTATTGAGGCAGCCATGGATGTGCCATTGTAGCCCAGAAAGAGATTGTGACTTCGAAAATTAGAAGCAGGGACCGGGTACCTTCTGGCTTGGTTTGCTACTCTAAATATATCATTCCTCTTGGAAGACATTGCAACCACAATCTATTTTAAGTACTCCAGTCGTCATCAGTGAAGACGATGGATCCTTAGTCAGTTTGGTTTGATTTGTTTGTCGTGGTAAATGTTTGGTTCGCAGTTAGTCAAAGGTTATTTTTGCAAACGAGAGCTTATTAGATTGGAATCGACACAGTTTAAAGTGCATTCCGAACCACTACGAACTCCTAAGCCAGTGGATTGAATCGAACTCATGAACTTTTGAACAAAAGGTCAGAGTGCAAAACTTTCAGCTATGCAAGATGCTTACAGCAGAGGAATTGTTAGCAGTATGGCCACTGATGGCCATATCGATATATAATCTTCTACATCCTGGTAACTAGAAATATATCGACCCAATCAAGAGAGAAGTATTCACTTAAAGAGGAGCGAAATTCATTTCTCTTAAACGAGTGCATTTATGATATGTTTAATTAACACAAAATTCCTTTAAAAACGACTTTTTAGTTTTTAATATTCAAAAATTTTTTTTTGAATATTTCACTAATTTAACTTTAATGAGTAGTCTAATCTGAGAAATCAGTTATGATGAAATTTTTTGGGTATGATTCTGTAGAAATCATATAAACTAATTACTTTTTTAAATTTGTTTGAACTGAGCTCTATGATTTTAAAGGAATTTCCTATATGACGGCTGTATGAAGAAATTCATTTATATTATACTCTGTATGGGTCTGGATACCGAATTGGTTTGTCAGGATTAAACCGATAATAAAATATTTTTGGCATATGCCTCAAAAAAACGTGACGCATATGAATAATTTTTGGTACTATTTATAAAAAAAAATCCTTATGCAATTGCAAAGGATAATGACTTGAACCACAGCATTTTTCTAAAATTCTTTCACCCAGTCATTGTTTTAAATGAGTAACAATGACCCCTCTTACTATCTACTATGTTATATCAGTCTTTGAGAGTAACAAATCAATCAGAAGAAAACAGTAACAGTCGATTATTCTGAAGTTGCCAGATTTTTATCCTAAAATACAAAGAAAATAAATGCCAAAATTTCTTTCTAGAAAGTTCTTCTGTATTAAGTGGATGAAATCAAACGGAAAATGATTTATTTCCATTATATAAAAGTTGACGCTTCCTGTTTCTCGTTTAATTCAATTCAATTTTTGGCGGAGGAAAAATAAAAGAGTGATGCTCTTAAGCAAGTTATAAAGAAAGCTTTTTCTGACCTTCAATAACATAATTTAAGTACACGAAATTTAAGTACACACAATTTAAGTACACGAATTTTTTTCTATTTTTCCGAATATGATGACTTATTATATTTCTTAAAGTTCCATTTTGTAATGTCTTTAAAAAAAAGACAACCAGACCAAATTTCATTGAACTTGCTTAATACTTCACAAGGCATCTTAATAGTTTATTTTCCACTCAAAAGAAGTTCAAAAAGTCACCACCAGAGGGCAATAGCATAGTATGGAAGTAAGATTTGTGGTACATTTCTATAAACGTCGCAAGGCATACGAATCGATATCCTACTATTTTAATAAAATAAAATTGCATGACTGTATTTCGAACAGCAATTATTAGCGTATGAAGAAGAATGTTACGGAGATGCTTGTATCTTTCAGTATGAAAGTAGTTTATATTCTTCCCATAAGCATAGACTTTAATATAAGTCGCATATACAGATGTAATATGGCTTGAGGTCTGGGTAATATAGTGGCTAAAAGTAAGAAAACAAGGCTTTCAATCTTTTCATTCGTGAATCACGTTATTCAATTTCAAATATATCGAAACAGCTTGATATAGCCTCGTAACAAACACCAATTTTGTGTATGTCAGCTATTATTAATAAATTTTTTTAACTTTTTTCAAAAAAAAAATGTAAATAAATAAATAAAATTATGCGAACTTTTATAAGTTATCACCAAGTTTGATAACAAAAACTTTTTATTACCCATTCTTAAGTAGAACTTTAACTATGTAGATTTTATATAAGCTTTTAGACAACCTTAACTGAGGATGAATTAACAACGTTTTTCAGTTTATTTGAAAAAAATTTCTTATTGTTAAATAATAAAAAATGAAAAACTTTTAAAAGTCAAAAACCTATTGCATAATGAAATGAAATGTCTATATTTTCCAAATCAGAGTTTTCCGTCGAAAACAAAATATATTTTTTCCTCTCTGATAAAGCTCTTGTTTATAATAATTATATAAAATAATTAAT
>JAPDSC010049744.1:0-50144 GCA_026290005.1 Latrodectus geometricus | reverse complement strand
AGATAGTATAATTTCTACCCTTTTGCCATAGAACACTGATAAGATCAATGGGTACTTACCGAAAATCTGTACCATTTACATACTTTTGCAATAATGTGCTTAATTTCTTCCATATTTATCAAATTGCTAAAATTTACAAAATAGAAGTTTCAGAGATGAGTTTTAATCAATAGAAATACCAAAATTAAATTTACAAACTTGCCACTTTTATATAGTATTTATCTACAATTCAACCTTCAAATGTTCCATTCCATTTTTAAAAAAAACTAAAAAAAAATAGTTTGTAAAATTTAAAAAATACAACTTTTTTAGTGGTATATCATCCAAAATCCATTTAAAAAATTTTAACATGTAAAATATTTAAAAAATGTTAACATGTAAAATATTTAAGTTTTTCGATTGGATACTGTATTTTCTCCCAGTATTGGCTACAGAACTCTGACATCAATGAATTTTTTCAGAAAATAATTTTTCTTCTGTGTATAAAATTTAAGTATTTTACTGTAAATATTTGCTTTTAATGAATAATTTCTTATATTAGAGGGAAAATTTTAACCTCAAAATTTCGTTCAGAAACTGAAATTAGTTTTTCGAATCATTTTGACGAGCTGGCAGCCGAATGGTGAGAGCTCATTCCTTCGATTCAACAGCTCGTGGGTTCGAGTCCCATCTAGAGCAGGGATAATTGTAGTGTTTCGGAAACCACTTAAAACTGTAGGTTTCAGTCTAATTAGAACTCGTGTGCAAAAAATGACCGTTGAATGATAAACAACTCATCGTAACCTCCCCCCCCCTTAATTTTGAACCAGCAATATAGTTACTTTTACACTGAACATATAAGATAATTTAAACTATAAAAGTTATTTTTGATAAATGTGTGTAGGGCAGAGACAGTTATAAGTATGCATTTTGGTTTGTTTTAAAAACGACAAAAATGAGATCATGACCACATGTGCCTATTCGACAATTTACACAATCACGGTAGACCAAGGAACCGAGGTCAAAGTAGTCACCGAGGATCTTTTCTTTCTAATCAGCATATTACACTGATGATACAAACTATCGAGTTGCGCTGAAGTCTCGTTTCCAAGGTGCGCGGATAATCTGAAGGTCAAAAGTCATGCCAAAAACCTGACGATTTTTATACAGATATGATTCTGTAAAAACAATGTTTTCTTTTTACATTCCTACCACATTTTAATCAATAAAAACCAACAAAAACCAGTTCTTATAGGAACAAAAAGAACCTCGAAAGTGATGAGAGATTTATTTGTTTCGATTTTTTTTTTTTTCTCCTCGCGAATAAGCACGTGCGAAGATTACAACTTGACCGTGAAAACAAAATGGCTAGAAAGTAGTGACCCGAATTTTGTTCTTAATTTGCAATCGATGATTTCTACAAGTAATCAGAAGTGTTAAGAGGCGGTTTTCCAGAAATAGACGATGGGAAAGTCGATACTGAATGAATATCAGATTTATTCTTATTTGACGATAGTAAATTTGGAAAAGGTTATATATTTCAATCGTGGAATAATTTATTTTTTTTTTAAAAAGTTACGAACTTATCTATTTGAAAATTGATATGAAAATTGGCATATTTTCCTGTTTTATACAATGAAACTAATATCTCCTTTTGTCCTATTTAGTAACTAACGGATCAACCACACCAGTTTTGGGCTGAACTGGTAACCGAATGGTTAAACGATCTTGCCTTCGGTTTAACAGATTGTGCGTTCGAATCCCACCTTGGGTTTGTAGTATATTTTAAACCATTGGTATCAGTCTAATTAACCATGGTGTGCAAAAAAAATGACCGTTGATCGACAAACCAACCAAACGACCAGCTTTAATGTTCCCTATTTTCTAATAGGTCAGTTAAAAAGAAATCGAATGAGACATAGAACACATTTGAAAATTTTATTTAGTAACAAAGCTATGAAGTATTAAAGTGGGGGTTATGTTCTTGCATATTCTGATGCACATCCTATCGGCAGCGTATGAGGAAAAACGAAAACTAGTTTATACTGTAATGTGCGAGAATGACACTTTTCAAAAATAGAAAGCAAAATAGCAAATATCCTTAATTTTTTATGCAAAAAATTATTGTGAGAATGTATAAAGGGGTTCTTCTTCTCTTGAGCTTGTCAGATATGTGGCACCTCTGCATTGTTGCATTTTGTACCATGTATAAAGGGGTTATTTTTCTTAGATTTTTTTCTCTACCCTTAGAGATGACAAATGGATCACAATTTTAAAATTTGCAAAAGAATCACAAACTTCTGTTCTTGAAGTGTGAAGAGTAATGTCAAAGGATTTAAATTCCTTTTATCAGAGATACTTTTTAGGGAATTCAAATCGGCGTCAATAATATTATAAACGCTGCCATCAAAATTTAGTAAGGAAACAGTCTTTAAGTTAGCATGAGGTTATATATTAAAGTTAGTATGGATAAGGAATGTAATGTAAGTGTCATTCCATTATTGGCAGCCTTCTGAATTCAACTCTTGAAAATTTCAGGTGACAAACGGAAATATTAAGTAAGGGTTTTATTTATATGGATCGTAAGATATAAATTCACGATTTCACAAAACGTTTTGGATTTTCGTGAAACTTTCCTTCAAAGATAATTAAACTATAGATTACGGAAGAAAGTGCAATTGAGAAATGGCATAATGAAAAGGGACTCTGAATGTCAAATCAAATGTCTTATTTTAGAAGAGGGGCCATTTAAATAGTTATAGCTGTGTCAAACGGTATTACTATTTTTTGGTCTAGCATTTTTTCTAGGAAAAGTCTTAATGAATGTGATGCTCAATTAAACATTTACGAAAATGCGAATCTCTCTGCACATCTTGGGATTTAATCTGATACTAAAACCATCATCATCACAAACTTATTACAAGGAATTTTCATTAACTTGTAGTTCTCAATCGTATCAGAGAGATTAGTAGCTGATTGATTAGTGGGGCTTATTGACAATTCATAGGTTCGATTCTCATCTTGGGCATGGATGTTTATAGCTCAGAATTCAAATTAAACTGATCCAAATGCACCAAAAGTAATTGGTGAGTGCAAACAAACCAAAAAAGCTGTCTAACATATTAGGAAACCAATCGGCAAGATTTAGCTTAATGTTGTGAGGCAGGAATTGTATTATTGAGCCAAAAATATTTGTTTTTGGATGTTTTCTTACCAGTTGAATGCTTAATATAAATTCCCCAATTCGTCTGACAATAGTTCCAAATACACTTGAAGTCATAAGTCCAGATCGAATTAGCTGAGCTGGCTGTCGAATGGTTAGCGCTCTGGCCTTCGGTTCAACAGTTTGTAGGTTCGAGTCTCACTTGGGGTCTGGATGTGCGTAGTCGATCGGAATCTGCTTAAAGTCGTAGGTGCCGGTTTAATTAGCCCTCTTGTTTAGAAAAATTACCGTTGTGCAACAAACAAACCAAACCAGATCGAATTAATCCGATTGAGCAAGTCAACCTTGCCTTTGGTTTAACAGTTCTTGGGTTAGAATCCCGTCTTACAAATCCGCTTTAAATCATAAGTCCCGATTTAATTAGCCCTCGTGTGCAAAAATGACCGTTGGTTGACAAACAGACCAATCTGTTGGTTCAATGGCTTATGATTCATTTTAATAGGTAGGTCCAGTTCAGATTAACCATCGTGTGCAAAAATGTAATCTTAAGGTATCAACCAAAGCTAACCTATTCTTACAAAAGAACCATGAAAACGAAATCCCTGGAGTCCGAAATGCAGAATAAGTGCACGATTTAAATCGTGCACTTATTCTGCATTCGTTGGTTCGATTTCCACTTTAGACTTCGACGTGTTTGTAGTTCGAAATCCACTTTAAAGTGTAGGTCTCAGTCTAATTGGCTCGTGATGCCAAAATGACCGTTGACCAAAAAAACAAGCCAAACAAAACTCACTTTTGCCTGAACAGGAGAAATTAGTTCGTTTCTCCCCACATTTATTTCTGTACCAGTAAACATCATTATACATTCTCGTATCCTATTATGTGTCACCTTTGCCCCTGTTAGCCTTAACATATAAATGTCCTTTTCCAGATTTGATTGCAATTCACAATAATTACTAATTCGTGTTTGTCTAAAAGCTATATCAGAATCTGTAAATACTGCATTCATTTATAAATTACTGTTGAACGGCAGTGAATGGCATGGAATAATGACCTTTGAGGCATGTGGTGGAATCCGTCTTCAAGGCTTGAACACGTTTGGGACTGCCCAAGATTGTTATAAGAAATACGAACACATCCTTAGACAGTGGACCGTACATGTGCCGTTAAAACTCTCCATGTAGAAATATTAACATGTATACAGAAGATTATATCATTCATTTCCCGTTATTCTGTAGCAGATGGAATCCAACTTTTCTTATCGAACTAAGCTTTAGCAATCCCAAGCAAGGATGCTTGCAGTGTTTCGAATCCACTCCAAAGTGTAAGTAGCGAAGGATCGAGGCCATATGTGCATAGCGACTGATCATTCCCAACATCTTCCATCGTAATATCTGAGCTTTCTTTTCTAATCCTGTATTCTGAAGAGCTTTGAATCGATTGGTGTTCAAGAAAATTCAATATGACTGCTCTAGTTTCTCTTATAGAGATGTTTTTAAGGTAAATAAAATTTATTCTAAAGTTTGAAAATGTTTTCGCTTCATATTCAGATATTAGATTAAATCCCGTGATTTGAAGTTGAAATTTGCGCTTTAGTTCACAATATCCAAGTTTTCTGTCTACTTGACACGAGTCTTGATTTATGGCGCTGACTATAATTTTTGTTTTGTTTTGATATTTTTCAGTATTAGTTTCGTTTATTAATCTGAATTTAGATTAATAAACGAAACTAATAAACTATATTCAATTCATTTCTCCTCACAGAGTAGCCTAGAATGCAGATTTCAACCGTATAATGCCACTTTGCAAATTGATGAGTTCTTGAGGTTTTTCAAAAAATCAAAAAGTAAGCTCGAACATCTGTCCCTCACAAAATGTATATGAATGAGAACATTAATCTAAAAAACGATGGGTAAAAAACAAAATGTCTTTATCAATTTTTACTGGAATCAGTTATGACAGTTACATTTTTTATTCTAATTACTTAGATAAATTTTGTCGTTATTAAAATTCTATCTTGTATATGTCTTCATAAATAATGACTTTCTTTTACATTTATTTCAACTACAAGAGGCACTGATATCGCTCAAATAATTATTCACGTACAATATTTTTAAAATTCGAGACTAAATTTTTTGATACATGTGATCATTTTTTTTTTACATGTCTCATCTTGAAATTAAAATTTTTCAAGGTCTAATGTAAAGCACGTTTTTCCCACTTAATTCATGATTAGAATTTGACTTTCTCTCTTAAGGAATATACATTTATGAGGATGTCCTTCAATGAAAAGTAACTTTTTGATATGTCAAGGTTAGTCGCATGTCTGTTAAGAAGACATGGGAATCTTCCACATTGCGTAACAAAATTAATGAATAACGGTTTTATATAACGCATATTTTTATTTTATGCTAACGTTTGTTGCATAAGTTTATGAAGTATCAGAATGTGTCTACAGTAAAAAAACTTATGTTTGATAGTAATTATCACAAAATGAATACATTGCTAAAGATAATTTCTTTATGAATTATGAAATTACTGATGTATTTGAGCTAGAATCCGTAATTTTTCTTTTAAAGCGGGGCAGTTCTATTGCGAATTTTAATGGCATTTGTTCATAGGTCATTAGTTGTAGTTTAATTATCGAACAGAATCTGTTATTAATAATGAACGCATGAGCAAAAGGTATGAAGATATTTCTGTATTCCATTTAATTTCTGCGTTTCAATCTAAAAGTTTAATTTAGATTGAAACGTTATATCTAAATATAAAATGATTAGATTTTATATGTTATCGTTATGGTTTTAAGTCTTTAGCAATATGACTTTTACGCTTGGACTTTAAAAATCTCGTCCTGACTATGGATGTTGAATTATATTAAAATCATTCACAGATAGAGAGATTGTATAGCTAAATGGTTAGAACTCTAGCCTTCGATTCAACGGTAGGAAGGTTCGAATCTCGCCTTAGGTGAATTTTCGTAATCGTTCGGAATCAACATTAAACTGTAGATACCGACTTAATAAGTTCTTGTGGGCAAAGAATGACCGTTGAGCGACGAATATACCGAACCAAATAAAGAGATTATACAGCAAGAAATGACTATCTTCCAGATTTAGATAAAAAAATTGTTAATTTTTTTAAAAATTTAGATGAAGAATGAATCAAATATTGCAGATTTCACATGAACATTCAAGCTGGACGTATTATTTATGTTTACTAAATCAATTGCATCCAATTAACCATAAAGTGGTTGTTTCTTTCGTTACAGTTGGGATCATGTATACGTCACTTTATTTTACTTCTAATTAGTTTGAATTAAACAATTGTTTCCTCCAATAATGCTGAATATTCTGTTTTGTCCACCCATCAAAAACTAGTCAATTTGTCAGTGGGATGAGCTCTTCAGTGAGCAGTTGGAAAGAAAATGTTGGCCGATATCTTAGTGGGATGAGTTATTTTATATGTAATTGGAGATTTGTCTTTCTTGATACCGCCATTAAAAACTAAATACTTATTAATCATTAAGTACAGATTTATTTCATGTTGCATGTAAAGCATATTCAATATTAATATTTGATTGTTTATGCAAGTAACAAAGAAATCCGCTTTATGGTTATTTTAAATCGGCAAGGACGATTTAAATGTTATTTTTTTAATTTTTTTTTTCGTTTAATCAGCTATGGCCATATTCCTTATAACAACTATCATGTAGACTTTCTTTAGTAAGTAAGTTCATTCGTAAACGTACGTATATTTTCAGTGTTCATCATTAATAATTTATTTTAGATATTTTTATCACAATTGTTTTGCTCAAGTGACACATGAGTCAGAATTTTACGACAGTCCAAATTATCAACAGCCATAATTTAAGTTATGCACTGTTTATACTGGTGTGAGATGTTCCTGTGCAGTTTTAAACATCTTAAACTATTTTTCTTAAGTGCATCGCTTACATTGATGCCACCTTCTATCTACAAACTACGTTAATTGTGACATCTAGTTGTATTTGAAGGAGATAATTAAGAATGAAACCTCCAATGACTATATATAAACTCTTTCCTTATCAAAAATATTTATTACAACTTCAATAAAAAAAAATTGCGCCATTTTATTTTTTAGACTTCCTATGTAAGGGATTGGCTTAGAATAATTTTTGTTCCGGAAGTTTCTTGTTTGTAGCGGGAGAACGACGCAAATCAGTTGGACAATAGTAATCCTGGAGGGATTGATTTAGGGCATTTTTGTTTATCATCGCTTACAAAGGAGGATGAAATTGTTTTCTAGAATACGCGGGACTTTATGCCTTGTTGTTTCGAGATGCGACTACAGCGCCAATATTTCTTATATAAAGTTTTCCCTCTTGTTTTCCCACTTTTCATTGAGGATATCAGTTACCGCGAATGACTCACTTTCCAAAAAACATTTTTAAATTTCAGGGTAAGTAATTTTACTATTTTTGTAAATCTAATGAAGACGTTTTTAAGTGAGTACTCACCAACACGAGAAAAGAAAAATAACTTTAAAATCTTAAATTGAAGTCTAATTTCCTTTTTTCTGATATGTATCTTGCTTGGCATGCGATAGTACGGTGTGGAAAATCGGCGCTGTTTGAATAGTTAAACACTGTAGTCCAGAAGTTCACAAGTTCGATTCCTATTTCGATTGTGCATTTTTGCGGTTGTTCAGAATCTGTCTTAAATTGTAGGTCAAAATTCAACTAGCTTTTGTGAGCGAAAATAATCATTGGTAAATAAACAAACCAAATATTCGTTGTTTAGCATTTGTGATCAAACTCAAGATGTTTCGTTCAGAAGAACATATCAATCATGATGAGCCAATTGTTAATATTTAAATGGACTCGACAATATTTTTAGATATGTGATAGCCTGGTGAAAAAGGGCATCTTCTCTTAACCCGAAGGATCTAGGTTTGATTCCTGACACATTTGAAGATCCTTGTCCTGAGAGGCCTTAATGCATTCTCAGCTTTCATAGGACAAATATCGTCGCTCAAGTGTACCGTGGTGTGGGCAAGAAGGGGATTAATCACATGATCATGATTCAAAATGGCTATTGGTTGCCGGAATACTATCATAATATTTCAGTCATTATGAGATTTAATCTAATGAAGCACATTTTTACTATTTTACACACGGTTCATTGCATCCAGTTTAGAGTGGCTGTGATCACTTGCATTATGGAATGCAAGAAAACATTGTATATAATATTATTATACCGTTACTATTTATAAATATAAAATGAAAATAATAACAAAAGGAACACTTATGCCATATTTCCATCACTTATGCTGCTTTTTATTTCTGTGTATAGTGAGAGATGAAATCTGCATCTCGTCTTAGCTGACTTATTTATAGCGCATAATATTCCGATATTCTTGATTTAGTGTTTTTTCTCCGTGGTATGCATCTCCTGTGGCATTGAATATGGATGAAGAAGCGCCGACAATATGTGCCTTTTGCTCGCGTGTAGTCTCGTTTAAGTGGGTGCATCGGTTCGGAAACATTTGGTTCTACGATATCTTTCGGGTTAAAACAATGCCTGCAACAGTTGGTCACACTCCACCGTTCTTGGGATCTCTACAAATAGAGTGTATGTATGGATGTTTGATATTTGATTGGTAGACGTAAGATGACTGAAACGGCGAAAGCAGAAGATATTAAAGTGACTTTTAAGCAAAAGTGTGAGAAGTTTAATAATGGTAAGATTAGTTGTATTTGTTTGTAATCTACTCGATTATTTAAGAGCATCGAAAGTGATTGTTTTGAATGAATTTGATGAATTTAAGGGAATATTTTTTTCTTGTTGGAGGATGCAAATGAGTAAATGGGTATTTCTTTTTTTTTTTTTTTTTAACCCGAACTTAAAGCCAGTTCTTTCACCTTCAACTCGATAATCTTTGGATTCGATTCTCACCAAGGATATAGACTTTAGTGGTTTGGACTTTACCCTGCACTGAAAGTCCCGGTTGAATTAAACCCGATTTGGTGACTGAATGGTTAGCATCATTTCAACAGTTCGTGGAATGGGCTTCCACCTTAGGCGCAATGAGCCAACACTGAATAAAATTATAGTGTTGGCCGAGCTGGTTAGCGCATTGGTCTTGAACAGATCTGGAATTCATTGTAGTGGTTTAGATCTTGGAATGGCATGTTTTTGAGGTTTGGAATCGCCTTTAAGTCATAGGACCCCGTCAAACTGTCCATAATGAGTGAGTATAGAGTGATCGAACATTTTAATGCCTCGGTCGTGCCTGTGGTGGAAATATGCTCCGTCAACACCCCTTAGAATTCTCGTATTTTAGGAGGTGCTGGGATAGTTATAATGTATAACGCTCTGAACTTCGAATAGTTAACGCACTAGTCTTCGATTTGACTATTCTGGTATTCATGTTTGTTGACCTTGCATGATCGTAGTGGTTTAGAATCTTCTTCAAACCATAGGATCCGGTCAAATCAACCCTTGTGTCTAAAGGAGTCTAGAATAACAAACAAACCAATCGAATATTTTAACACATGCATCTTTGTCACATGAACCATATGTAAAGTCTAGATGGGAGCTGAAAGGATAGCAGTTTAGCCTTCGATTCAACAGTTCCTGGCTGAGCTCATAGCTGAATGTGTTTACTGCTCTTGCCAATGGCTCAATACTTTGTGGGTTCGAGTCCTGCCATGGGTTTGGATATTTTTAGGAATTGGGAATCCATTTCAAACATAGCTCCCGATTTAATTAACCTTCGTGTGCAAAAATGATCGTTGAGTGACAAAACCAATCAACAGTTTTTGCTTTCTATTGGACCTGGTTTTCGATGTTTATAGTGACAAAAACAATTCAAACCATAGGATTTGACGAATAGGCTCTTGCGTGCAACAAGCTAACCAACAGTCTTTAATGTGCAGAAACTGATCATATAGTGACAATTCGTCTTATTAAATCATGGTTGTCTCTCTGATATATATATATATATATATATATATATATATATATATATAATGTGTGTGTGTGTGTGTGTATATATATAATGTGTGTGCGCGCGCGTCCACGTGTGTGCTATAATCAAAATTTGGCTACTTTAGAAGCAAATATTTCAGATTCGATTCTTGAATCTATATTACATAATGCTGCTGTATTCGTTTCTTGAAAGCTGTTCAAGTTTCTTTCTGGACGATTCACGAATGAATCAATTTATTTGTGCATCCCAAAAATCCATCTAAAAACTGCACTAAACGTGTTACATGAGAGTTAAAGTTTGATTTATAAGATTGTGTTATGTATAATCTGACAGCTTGTCCAAATCTAATCAATCAAGAGTCTTCAACAGTGAGCCGAGCTTGCAACTAAATCATCAGCATTTTGATCTTCAGTTCACCAGTTTAGGGGTTCGATACTTAATTCAGGTGTAAATATTGGTAGATGTTTAGAATCCACTACAAGTAATCACTTCATCTTGGGTTCAAAAATTGCACGTAGATGAACTTCTCTCTTCAGAAACAAAATTAAGAGTAGGAGAGATATTTTAAAGTTCCTCGAATCTGCAAATCTTATGAATATTCCGGATATTTGAAACACTAAAAGCAACGTACTTAGATCTAAAAAATCTAGAGTATACTGTTTTAATACATTGCAGTTTATTTTCATCGATTATTACCAAAAAATCTAGATATTCCAAAAGTGACTTTTAAAAATGTAAATTTGAATTTCCATTTAAAAAAAAAAAAAGCTATAGCTGTTAATAAGCGGTACTTTAAGGTTAAACCAGTCATTTCTAAATTTTAAAACTCATTGTTTACAAGCAGCATTATGTGAGTGGTACGCATTAAGTTTTACATTTTTAATTAATAATTTACTTTGATTTTAATTAATTATTTTTTTGTCATTTTATGAACCTTGTCAAAAATTAAACATTCAATTTAATTTTTTTTAAAAAAGAGTTAATAAAAGAGTTAATGTTTAAAATATTAATACTTTAAACTGCTGTTAGAAAAATTTTGAAATTTAATTTTTCTTACATTTTTTTCATAAGTTCTTTATAAAATATTTTAAATTCAAATTACTTATTGTTTCCGTTTTGTTTAACATTTTACTGTTGGGTTATTCGTTTCAATATTTAGAAATTTCTTTAAAGAAAATTAAAGATGCATAATAAATACTCTAACCGATAAAAACGTGAAAAATAAAAGAACACTTAAAGTATGTATTTTAATTTAAAAAAAAAAACAAACAAAATATTATTCTATGAAATTATAAATATTGAATTACACAAGAAGCTGATTACATATTTTATTTAAATAGTAAACTTATTTCTTCCGATTGCATATAATCTTCCGTGAAACAAGTTACTAAAATTAAATAATGCTCGTAATATTTTCTTATCTTTCCATATTGAAAAGTTACTGAACTGTATGATTAATCTATTCTTTCATCAAGATAGATTTCTTCTTGAATTTCAATCCATAATCGTCAGTGATAAAACTGAGCTTTTACGCAGATAAATAAAAACTATAAATGTATCAATTTCTTTCAATTGAAATTTGATGTTAATAATCTTGATTAGTAAACACTTTAAAATAAGTTGTGTACCAAACATGTGACTAGTATAAAATTTCTAGGTTTTTTTTAAAAAATTCTGGATTTAAATGAATTTTGCTTGAATTATTAAAAAAGAAATAGAAGTTATGTCGAATGAAAAAAAAAAAGAAAAATACATTTACAAAATATCGTCATAAATTTATTTAAAAAATGCAAAGTTTAAAATTCACAATAAATTCTTAAAGGATATAAGTAATTTGTTTAATTTTCAAGTAAAAATATAATTCGGATTAAGTTTAAAATAACGATTTTCGATGAACAATTTCTTTTCAAAAAAAGAAAGATTTCTGAAATGGAATCAGAAAATTTTTCAAAATGAATAAATTATATTATAATGAAAAATATGAGTAATTTATTTATAAGAGATAGAAAATAATTGGAAATAAAAGAAATTAACAATTTTAGTACGCAAAACCATTTTCTAAATAAAATTCCTCATGAACCAATGTTTCATCTTTATGATTTATTATTTTTGCAGTCAAATTTTACTTTATTTGAAAAAGAAATTGCATCCGGTTACTTTAAGCTTTCAGATTATGCATGAATTGAAATTTACCACTATTTGTCACAAAATGTGACGATAAAGCAAATCAGTACATATGCCAAATCAGTATAATTGTGCCCTAAATATCGGTATTTTTTTTTTCGAATATTTCGATGACTGAAAATTTGTATTTAATCTATAAATAAAATCATTGTTCTGTGAGCCGGATTTTTGTGGGGAGATGGCTTGAAGTGGAGAAAATTCTCTGGAATTTATAATCAAAATTTATCTCCGTCTAATGCAAAACATAGGCTAAATTTCATTTAGAAATTTTGATGAATGTGTTTGTAATTTAATTAGTGATGAATGCTGATTTGTACTCACTGTAAGTTACTTATTCCACAATGCATACTTTTCCGGAATTCTGTTCGATTCAAGATTGGAGGTATGTAGCTCTTTCCACTATAAAAAGAATGATTCGTCTTGCCATCAATTAAAGGATTGGTTGATTATATTTGTTATTAATCTACTTTAGGTCCCTATAGTAGTCCTCGTCTGCAAAAAGTGATTTTTGAGGGACAAGCAAACTAAACTACTTTCTTAAAATTGTCTTGTATGCTTAACTACATGTTCGTAGCGCAAAAATATGCATGTAATTAGATCACTTTTTTATTTTCATTTCCATCACATATTTTTTTTTGGAGAAATGACAATATTTATTCTTTCTTTGATTTTTGAAAAAAGTTGTTTTTGCTAACTAAATTTGCCAACTGAATGCGTTTTTCACTTTCTCAATAGGCTCCCGATCAGAAATACATGGGGAATAACGTCCAGGCTTCAATATTTAGTAGTTTCGTAACTATAGGAAATTTTCTAAAATGTTCCATATCTCTTTTGGTTTGTTTTTAGCTGATCTATACTAGAGACTAGTGTAAAACATAGTTTCGAATGAAGCTAAGTAAGTTATAAATGGCGTAAATTTTAAGTAAAAGCTGTGGATTTTACTTTAGTGAAACTTAACTTTGTAAGGGTTAGCTTAACTGAAAACCGTTGCTATCGGTGGAAGCATAGCTTGAAAGCTAGTGTATTTGGTACACTGATAAGAAATGAGAATAATAAAAATTTGCTACGATTTAAAAAGATACGATTCAGAGTAATTTTAAATAATTTAATTTTTTAAATCAATAATAAATTCTATAAAAATAAATATTTAATTTTTGTCAGAAAAGGGAAATCATTTTCAAAATTATTTTTACCTTAAAATACACCACTTTGATCCTTGACGGAGTGAAAACCAAAATAATAAGAAATTTATTGAAATTCTTGCAAGTGAAAAGGTTGAGAACCCTTTTTTGTTCACTCAGATAAACATTACAAATTGCTACCAGAAACACAACAGCACATCCAAGCAATACTTTCACTAATATTTTAAATGTGACGCTTTGCAAACAGTCTTTTGTTTTCTACACGCTTAATAAGACCAATGTTTAAATTCTTCAGAAGTGTTTAGCATCTATTTTTTCGGGTATTATAATGTTTTTCCCATACTACAAAACATTTCTTGTTTTCGAGTGATTTTCATGTATTTTTTTCATTGAATATTACAGAAATGTCCTTGATGGGAGTATGACAAATTTATTAGAGTTTTTTGTTATAATGGTTGTTTTGTAGGTGGAAATATTGGTGATTACTTTTCGCAAACTGGGATGAAACTTTACTAGCCAAAACATACCTTTGATCATAATAATAATATTTTCTTAAAAACAGATTGTTTTCTCTCATTCAAAGTCTTGATTCCTTCTCCCTTTGATGAACCAGTAAATGAAAATATGTTTGAAATCAGAATTAGAAATCTTTTTTAAACCGTTTAAAACTTTCCGTGTTTAAATTGTTTCCTTAAATCAGTTTATTAGAAAATCTATTTTGATTTTCCAAAAAAGGATATTAGGGTTTGTGATTACTACTTGATTTTCACGGGCCCCGCCAAGTCATGTGGATAAAAAGAATTAATTTTACAGTGGGTAAAGCTGATCAACTTAAGCGTTTTTGATAATTTTCAATGATTCTATTAATTAATCCGCAAATAATTATTGTTTCATTGTTGGCAACAAATGATTTTAATCAAATAATTTTTATTTTAAAATTTTGTAAAATTAAATATTGTAACATATCATCTTTTTTTTTATAATATTTTCTGTCAGTTTACATGTATGTATAGTTTGTATAACTTTCAGGAGATTTTGTGTACAACAGCAAATACATAAAATTATTTGAAAAAGTATTTCAAAAGTTTAAACTAAAAAATTTGCTTAATAATTTTCGCAAGCAATTATATATCAACTATTAAAAACTTCAAAAAGCCTTTTTAAGTTTTGGATATTACAAAAATGAAAAACTGATATTTTTAATTTTGAAAAAAATTAAACAAAATATCAATTATATTAATTTTGAAATAAAAAAAAAAAAAAAAACACTGATATCAAAAATTTTTATAGGACTTACAATAATTTGATCGTATTACAATACTTTTTTTACGAATTTGTTATTTTTTAAAGTAATGCATCTTAAAATGAACACAAAATAATTTCATTCGAAGTTTTTTTCTAATTTCAATCAAAAGGGTTAAAACACGCGAACTAATTCCTTTGGTTCTGAAATTTGGAATTTTGAGATCTTTGCTAGATTTGAAAATTTCATTACTGAATATAAACTTCAAAATAATAATGAAAGCAAATATATTGAACTCTTAAATTTTTCGTTAGACATATCTTTATTTAATACAAAAGTTTTAAAAATTGGATTTTAAATATAATTTATTAGTTAAAAGATTTTAATTTTATCAAAAAAAAGTTTTTATGAAGGATATTTTCGTGAAAATAAATTAAAGCATGTCAAAATTAATAACAAAATTAAGATTCATTAATTTTTATTAAATAGCAATTCATAAAAAAATTTAAATAGATTTTGGTTTGAAGAACCGAGTATACTGTTGAAAAAGGTACGCTTAGGCTTCAACTCACAGATAGTGAGTTTGATTCCAACCTCATGCATTGATGTTTGTGTTGTTCACGGAATCCACTTTAAAATCTGATACTTGTAAGTAAAAAAATTTAACGAAAAAAAGCTGAGCTGTGGCTGAAGATTTTGGTCTCCACTTCAGTAGTTTGAGCCATCGAACGACGAAATATTATGATTCTAAGAAAATTAGATTAAAAAAATCCATATATTATCTGGAAACGTAACATATCTTTTTTTTAAGCAATATTTTGTGAATAATATCTAAATTTAAGTACAATATTAGTTTTTTTTTTATCTTTTCATAGTTTAATTTTTGTTATTCACACAAAAGTAAATATTTTCAGAATTGATTCTTAATAATACCGTAGTGTTAATTTTGGCTGTAATTCAAGTCAAAGCAAAGCTAAATATAAAAATCCTTAGTTACTCACAGAATTAAAAAAAATTAATAAATGAACACGAATGTACTGGAAAATAATTTAAATTATGGAAATTTATATTATTACTCTTTAATTTATACCATGTGTGACATTTATGAGTGCTGTTTATGTGAAATTGTTTTGTTTTAATTTTATATCTATAGATATGAGAATTATGTATTTAAGTTTGTATATTTGTTATTTATATATACATATATTTTACATGTGTATGTATAAATATCATTATATATTGTTAATCTAAAAGCATTCCTGCTATGTAATTGTTTACTGTACATACATTTTTATATATTGCATAAATTATTTAAATATCAAATATTTTGAAAAAAATTATATATTGTAATGTTTAATATTTCAATACTAAAAATATATGTAAATACAATAATATAAAAAAGTTATATATTGAACAAACTTTATGTATTAAAAAAATATATTTATATAATGTTAATCCAAAAGCATTCCTGCTATGTGATTGTGTACTGTAAATTAAACAATGCTCTAAAATATTAAACGACTCCATTTATAAAAACGAAATGTTGATCTATAAGTTTGGATTTATATTTTCAGAGCGCATTCCTTGTCGTTATGTCCTGACTCTGCTGACGTTTCTCGGCCTGGGTATCCAGTATACCCAGAGGGTCAACCTCAATGTCACCATGGTGGCTATGGTCAACTCTTCCTTCATCGAGGGCATAGAGAACGACACCACCTCCGACGAGTGCCCCAACCGATTCGCCGCCCACGCAGATAACTACACTCTTCCCACTTACAAGGAGGTAAAATTTTGAATGTCCAAAATGGTGCCATTTCAGACAGGTGCTTCTTTTTTTTCTGGCTCTTGTAAAAAAAGGTGTAACGGGCTATTTTGGCAGACGCTCAATATTTCGTGGAATTTAAGCAGTTACTCGTAAAAAAAGTTTGGGAATAATAGAATATGATCCACGAAAAAAGATGTTCCAACAGTCCTAACTTATACAATACTGTTTGTTGTTTTTATTAGAATGTAGCTAAATATTGAACATATTTTTTCTTAAATTTCAGATACTAATTCTTTTAAATAAGCAAAAGCAAAAACACGTTGAATGCATTGTTTTAAGAAGTTTTAATTTTTTCCACTAGATGGCGCTGTTAGCAACGAATGGGAACTAAATAAAAACTCGTATTCACATTTATTAAATTAAAACTTATTCAAACAAATGTCAGAATTTTGAAACTGTCTTGAAGATTATATTTTTGATATTTTCGTTATGGATTCAATCAGAATTTAAAATGTCATACACTGCAAATACTATTAATTTGCGATAAAATGAAAAGTCAAGAACTTTTTTTTAATAAAATGTGTGCTTGAACAAAAATGAAAATATATTTGATTTTTTTTTTTTTTTTGTAGTAATTAGTGCTGCTTTCTGTTGGTATTATATAAAGTACAACGTTAATCAAACATTTTTATTTTATTCGATAATTGAGCTTGCATTTAAACTTAAAAATTAAACAAATATTGATAATTTAATGTGAGAAAAGTAAACATATTTTTCAATATAATATATACAGATTTTTTATTTAGAAATTTAACTTCATAAGTTTAATTTTCTGAATTTTAAAAATTCTTTTGTGTCAAGTGAATCACTATTAATGATAGTCTTATTAGTTATAACTATTAACATGAACTTCAAGAAGGAAATTGATTTTGAATTTTTCAAAAACCTATGTCTGGTCTGTTTTTTTTATATGTTTACTCTAATAAAGTCATTTATTTCATCCTCATAATACCGAAATTGTTTTAATGCTACAATCTAGTCCTAATTTTGTTTCCGCACAAGTATAAAATACTGTAATTCTTTATATTTTTTAACTCTAATACATTTGAATAATTTACAAACATAGAAAGCGGAATGCAAATAAATTGATTATTTGCATCAATTTTTTAATTTCATATTAGATTTTTTATGAAATTCATTTAAATATTTTAAAATCCAATTTTTTATGAGAATAATGCTTTTTATAATAAATATTTGAATATGGATTTTATTTGCAATGACAAATTTTGTATTTTAACAATATTTGGAAATTTCAATAGTTTTTTTCCATTTACCATTTTCGCTATTTTTTCAAAATAAAATGTGAATGAAAATATTCTACCTTTATTTTGTGAATCAGCTCTAGATTTTGTAAATTATAATATTAGTATTTAATTTCATCAATAGATGGCAGAACAAGCATCAAATTATTATAAAACTTGTTGAACCAATGAATTTTTCCCTTATAAAAACAATGCATTTCTTTCTAATTTATGATTAGTTTTTAATTTCGTGTGAAATTATTAATATCATTTACAAGCTAACTGTAATCCACTGTAACTAAATTCTTTTAAATGATAATAATTTTACAAGTAACTGCTTATTTCCAAACTGAGTTTTTGTTAAAATAGCTGAAAGTATCCGACAGTCATTATTATACTGGTTGTCTGATCTTGTAAACCTTTTTGATCATCCAGACAAATTAGACGATAAAAATAATATACTGTTAACGTTGGCACTATTATTTAAATTTTAATTTAATACAGTTTATTTTAGATAGATCTCTCGCTTTACCACAATCGTGTAAAACAAATTGGATGCTGATATTGAAGGAATAATTAATATAAATTGTTTTTCTGAATCTTTAAAAAAAAAAAAAAAGAAAAAAAAAATCTGAAGTTCTTTGGCATTATTGAAAAATATTAATTTTAGAGTAATTTGAAATATTGTCTAAACATAAATCTAAAATATTCTGGTATTTAGAAACAATTTATGTGACAAAACTAGAATTCAGCGGTCAATTTCTTTTACACGATTGGCGCTATATGGTGCGAAATTTGAAGCACGTGCTTTTAGACAAATGTAGCGATTGTTCTTTAAAATTTTTTTAAAGGAATGTGTCGGTTTTATTCTTGGCGAGAGTTGAGCCGGATTCTCTAGGAGATGTCAGAATAAACCTCTTTTTCTGCACTCTCCCTTTTCTTGTATGACTCTGTAATCAACTCAAAAGGTATGTATGCATTATTTTCACCCGGCTCTTATGTATTAAATTTTTTTTTTTATTTAAAAATTAAATGCATTTAAAATTTTACTTTAGTTTTATTGTTTTTGGAATTATAATTGAAATATGTTCCTATGAGTACGCAATGAAGTTTAATTTCGCTTTTGTAATTTATTGTATAATTTTTTTCATATTTCATTTAAACAAATTTTATGGAAGATAAACAAATAAAATGGGTTATTAAATTAGTTATTGAATTAAGTAAGTAAAGTGAACAAATCTGAAAGTATTTTATTAAAAAGTTCTGGTATTTATTTATAGTTTTATGTTGTGTGTGTTTGCCGAATCGACATATTTAAACACTTCGACAAGATTACGTATTGCTGGTGCCGCCATCTGACGGTGACTAACAACATAAATTTGTTTCCTGCTTTGTGATTTGAGCTAGTATTGATTTACAGGCAAATGAAATGAAATTATTATTTCAGAATCGAATTTTTTCATGAAATATTTAATAAAATCACTTTATTCAAAAAATTAATAAAAATTATATAAATTACTAAGCATAATATTTAAAAACTTTAATAAAATTTTTTAAATGTTATATTTAGTAATTTATATAATTTATGCCTCAAATACAGGAACGAGCTTCTAAATAAGAATCTAACCTAGAGTGGAGGATTTAATTCTCTACTCTTGGTTTTGGTTTCTTATTTTTCTCTTTTTAGTATTTACGTCGTCAGACTATGGCAATCTCATTTAAGAGCATTCTGTAAATGATCAATGTAATTAATACAAATTCATTATGAAAGTTTAAATTAAATTTATAATTTGTCCTACTATTTACATATTTATTCATTTAGATGATTTCGTTCATTTTATTCATATTTCTTAGATTTTTATTGTTGTTAGTCAAAATCATAGAATCGAGTTAGTAATTAAATATTTAGAACAACAACTTGTTTGTTCGATTTATGTCGTAAATGTGATATAATGGTTCTGAATCAACTTAAAACTGCCAGTTTAGGTTGAATTATCATTCATGTGAAAAATTTGAATTGAGAGTCACGAACCCAACCAAACCTAATATTAAAATTTTTATTTATTTATTTATTTATTTTTTTTTTTTGTTGTTTATCAAAAGAATTTTAAAGTAATTCTGGAAAATCTAAAGTTTCCACTATGGTAAAAATCAGAAAAAGTAATTTGCTTTTTCCTATAAATAATTATTTTAGAAGTGATTTTCATAAAAATTGTGACTTTTAATGTTAATTTTCCTGATAAAAAGTTTTACACAAGAACTGCTTACTACCAAATTTTTGGTATTTAAACATTTAAAACATCAAAATTATATTAAGTTTTAAATAATAAAATTATATTATTTAAAACTTAATATAATTTTGATGTTAACGGAAACTTTTTTCTTTTAGCAAATATTTTTGTAGTTTTACTATCAAAAAATGTAATGGATTATACTTTAATAATCAGAAATTGATAATATCACTTTTTTTTTATGTACAGGAAGAAAACTGCTTTTCAAAATATACAAAAAGCTGATTAATAGATTTTATTCTTAATTCTAAATGAATTTGAAGCTCTTTTTCTTAGTATAATAAGTTTATTAACTTCTGTATGAGAATAAAAAAGGGTAAATTACCAATATATTCCAATTTTTATTCCTAAATCTTTAATTCGGATAAAAGAGTGATTGTTAAAATTTTCTTAATTATATCTCATTTTCATGTTATTCAACAAAAAACTCTAATACATAAAAACGACACCTCAAAATTTTTAATTTCTTAAATGAAAATTATCTTAAAGATTTTCGTGAGACAATAGAGCTACCTGAAATTAGTTTCGAATCTATTCTTAAAAGTATTTTGTATCTTTTTTAATCATTATACTGAAACAGAATATTGTACAATTTCAATTTTCATTGGGGAAAATGAATTGTTGAATTTATCACTTTAGGAAAATGCACGAGTATTACGTGTAAACAAAGAAATTATTATCTATATTTACACCAATATCTGCGTGGATTAATCTTAACTGAAGCTAAAAGTTTTTAATACTTGATCAAACAAATCCAGTTTCTATGGAAACAGTTCAAAGCGATTTCTTATGCTTGACGCATATTTCAAACGATACGAATAAAAACTCTTATCCGAAAGATGATTAATTCGAATCGTGGAAATTGCGGGAAAGATAAGAAATTTCATCAGTTTTTTAATGCATCAGACAAATTATAATTCGCCGCAAACTGCTGTTTCCCAACGCCGGACCTTGAAAATAAACAATTGCCTCTCTTTGCAAATCACATTGTTGCAACAAGAAAAGTGCCTCTCCACTTAAGTTTCTTCATCTTTTGATCTTGGGAAACAAATTGAGTTCTTTGTTTGGGAGAAATTAAACAAGATTTGTAAAAAAGAATTTTTTGATTTTATGGAGAAGGATCGTGTGAGGAGACGTTAAGAAAAATTAGGTTATGGATATTTCGGCATGATTTTCTCAACCTCTGTAAACTTTTATAAAAAAATATTAACTTTATTAAATAATCAGAAATTATACATTAGCTATTCGTGAACATAGGAAGCTGATATTTACTATGAATTTATTGTCAGCTATTTGGCTTATTTTACGCATTTCACGTGCTTTTTTTTACGGAACTAAGCCAAATTTAGGACTATGAATGTACGTGCAAAATAACTATTTAAGTGTTAATTTGCATCCAGTCAAACAGGCAGCCGATTGCTTAGTGTTGTTTTCAACAGATCATAGATTCGATTCCCACATCGGGTGTAAATGATTGTACTATTTAGGAATAGCAAACTATTATTCACTGTTGCGTGAAAAAAAATGCATCTTCTATTAGAAAAGGGACCATATAGCATTGAGCTAAGTAAACCAAACTATTTTAACACATAAATGCATGTTTCTACTTCAACTAAAGCCGTTGAATTGGGCTAACTATGATCTAGTTGTAAAAATACATTTTTTGGTGCAGTATGTCACATAATTATATCGCATATATGACAAGGTGTGTGCTTAGGAAATTACCGAATTTTTTCATTTGCGAATACGTGAATACGACAAAAATATTGTTTTTTCATAAAATAATTTTATTTAAGTGTTTAAAATTTACCAATACATTAATACAAATTATACAGAAAAATAAAATTTTTTATTTGCTTGAAAAAAGTTACTGAGGCAGTACATTTAACCAAGTACTTAATCACTTGTTTTTTCATATTTTTTATTCACTTTTTACCAATATTTCTGTTATTTCCGTATTGTGAATTTTAATCTATGATGTACCTGCAATAAAAATTAAAATTTCAAATATTGGGATACGTAATAAAAACTGTAAGTCATTTAACTGTTTAAATATCTACGCGAAGAAAATAAATTAAACAAAATACATTAATTTTAATAAACGTAATTAAAAAATTATGAAAACAAAACTCAATTCGTATTTATTTAAAAATAATATTGGCAGAAACATAAAAAGTAAAATATTTTTTTATTAGAATAAAGGGTGAAATAAATCTCAAAGAAATAATGTATTAAATATATTGAAGACGGGAAAGAATTGCTCACCAAATATATTGCCAAGTAATTTCATGAAAAATCTAATTAAAGAGCTATTAAGCGGGTATGAATCTCGTTGTCACACTTCAATACTTTCAACATAGCACTATAAACTTGTGAGTAATAGTAAATCATGCTGGCGAACATTCATTGAAGATTTTTCTCAAAATTACTCATCCAATGAGCACGTTAGTCATTTTTTTTTTCTTAATTTTTAAGCGATCCAAAAAAAAAGTCTTGCGTTATCTATTTATATATCTTTTTTTTTTTTAATGTGAAAGGATTATTCCACTGTATAAAAAAATACAATCACTCTTAAAAAAATATAATTTGGACATGAAAATAACACGAGATCAGTTGTCCTATCTGAATCATTAAGAGGTTGCCATAGGTACGTTTGTTTAGATGCTTGTAAGTTTTCATATTGCCTTGCACAAAAAACCACATTTGGCACATTGATCACTGAAACGAGCGGGTAACTTTACAGATTACTTATAAATTAAACTGGTCAAATCTGATAAGGAAGGATTTTTCTTTTAAATAAAAATTAAATGAGTCTGATTTTTATTTTAAACAATGAAAGAAATGTTCTCAATCCAGGAAATAAGGGCTCTTTCATCATTCAGTTCCTTTTTCTCTTTCTCAGGGGAAGTACACGTGGAGTCCCTCCACCCAGGGAGTGATTCTGGGCGCCTTCTACTATGGATACGTGTTTACACCTATGCTGGGCGGCCGCCTGTCTGAGAGGTTGGGCGCCAAGTGGCTGCTGGGAGGCGGCATCTTCTTCACCTCCATCCTCACCCTCATCACCCCCATGGCTGCCGAGTGGGGGGTGGCCGCAATGGTCGCCCTCAGGGTCATCATCGGGGCAGCTCAGGTAACGGCCCACAATCAAAATGGTTATTAACAGACGCAGTAATTTTATTTGGATGTAATTGCAGAAAATTGTTGTCTAAAGAAATAAGATTCGCTGACATAGAAATCAAATCGAAGGGAAGCCTATAGACACAGCTAAAGTGTGTTAACATTAAGCGAAATATACCTTCACGACGGAAAACTTGTAAATTGGGTCTTAGCCAGAAACTTCATGTGTGAGACAGCCATTTTTCTTCCAGCCAGTGTTTGGACACTGATCAAAAAAAGAGATTACACCAGAGTACTACCTTGTGCCTAGCCTAAGAATTGGGCTCTACCAGTTAGTGGAAGCAGCCGGGGGGGGGAGTTGGTAATTTAGAAGCATTGGCCAAGCAGAAGGCTCATGTAAACGTTTTCACTTGATGGACACGAAAAAAAAAGTTGCTGAACATAAGAAAATTATTTTAAAACTGACACCTTACTATTGTTTGCGCCTACCTTGTCTTGTAACATTCAGCCTGAAGGAAAAAGACGAGGCAATTTTCATGAATTGATTTATTTCAATGGGGAAGTCAATCTATAACAAATTAATTAGGACATTTCAGACTATGAATATACCCAAAGTTCAAACCAAAGAAGCAGTATTTATCGGAATATCAAAGTTGCTTCAATGTGTGTTATAAAAGCATTTATTGAATGAACATCAACAAGGGCTGAATATTTTTAAGCTAGTCTAATGTGTAAAACACAGTAAAACAAATTACCTTATTTGTCATTCATCGATGTTAATAGAAAAATCAATTTTAAAAATACGGATGCTCCTAAAATTCAAGTAAAAAGTAATTTTGACAAAAAATAGTTTTGTAAATAATTAAAAAAAATTCATATATATTTTTAAGTATAAAGTGTGGGATTGTTAGATGAAATAGCACAATATCCAAAAACTTTTGTTATATATCATTATATTGTAAGTAAAAATATTTTGAGGGAAAAAAAAAGACCAAAGCTGCAATTAACAGAACGAAATATTGATATTACAACTGTTTTACAATCCTAAAATGATTATTTTGTAAAGTGACATTACACTCACTTTTTGGCTTTTTGTGTTGGGTCGTTTTTCACAACCGATGGTGAGCAATTTTCGCAATTGGAGATTTAGTGGCTCCATGCAGTTCTCACAGTAAGTCGAATGTTCGCCAAACATCAATGACATTAGTGCAATAAGACATCAGATATCTGGATCATTACTCAATAAAAAGATTTGAATCTGACGCATGACATTAAAACTACATAGGGATTTTTAGCAGGCATTTCTTTTGGTTTCTGGTGCATGTGAGGGAACTTAAACTTTTATGAAGTTGCTAAGGATTCGAACAAAAAACATTTTTTTTTTATCCTTCCTCTATCCCAATTTTAGACTTAAAGAGCTAATTATTTGGTTGTCCGGAAAGTTCGTGCCGATATTTTAGGACAATTAAAACGCAGCTCCTTTAAATATTGATATACATTTATTAAATTATGTAGGTCTTTTTTCTGTTCCATAGCTTTTCTCCATTTTTCATGTAGCTTGAGAATTTTGTGTTTCCAGAACCTCTCAGATTTCCCATAAAAAAAATTTGCCCAAATGAGTTTTAATCTCAACCAAAAAGTCGAAATTTTTTCCATTAAGGGAAATCCTTCATCCAGCATCTTCGCTATAAACAGTGCATATCTTATTTGCCGTTTGTGTGGCATTTTTGCCCTTTCGGAAAAAGAAAAGCATTCAATGTCTATAATACACTTTATTTGCCACCCTATTCTAAAGCGTACAAAACTGATAAAAATGAACGAATCATAACCAAACTTTATTTTCTCAAATATGGCTGAAGTTATCTCTTTTAGAATATGTGCACATGTCATTGTTTTCAATGATGATGTATGTTTTCAATGATGATGAATGATTTGATGTATTCAGTCAGGTCTCTCGCGCTACCTACCGAAAATCGGCACGCACTTTCAGGACATCCCAATACTTTCATAATGCTACATGACTGAAAACAAATGATTTAATTTGCACTTCCCCATTTTAGTATTTAAATGAATAACCTATGCTTGCGAAAAAGTTATTTTGTTTAGACCTTGATGACATAGATAAGAATATTGCTGTCTTTCAGGGTGTCAATTCCGCTTCCATGTACGCCATGTTTTCCAGATGGGCCCCGACCGAAGAGCGGAGCCGTCTTCTGTCCATCTGTACGATCGGTCAGCATGTGGGCACCATAGTAACTATGCCGACCAGTGGCTATCTTATACAGTATGGAGTGTTAGGGGGCTGGCCCTCCTGCTTTTATTTATTCGGTAAGAAATTCAAAATTTGTATAACTTACATCTTTACTGTGCTAGATTTAACGTTTCTCTAAAAGAATTTCTGGTTGAAATGCAGTATAAGTCCGTTTCCTCACTAACTTGGCGACAAACGAGCCAAGCGTGGTAACCCGGACGTTTTTTATTCTTGATGTGCTTTTTATGGCAACCTCCAGAGGAGAGAATTTGAAGAATTAATAAAAATTAATTTTTATTAATAAACTGAAATTTTAATAAAAACTTTATTTTTATTAATATTTTAGTGTATTTTTTGTTATACAATTCGAAAAAAAAAAAAAGCTTTTGTTTTCAGTGCCTTAGCAAAAAGTGAAAATTGTTAAAAACACATATTTCATTTTCGCCGCCGTAGCAATGGCGTTTTTGAAGACTCGCCAAGTAGGGTACACAAAGCACATTTTCGCTGAATTTCTTAGTTATATTTGGAACAAAACTAGGAGAATTAGAAAATTAGGAATAAAATTAAGGAGACAAATATTTTATCATATTCATAAAATAAAATTACAGCAATCGATGATGCTTTTAAAATATAAATAATAGTATTTTCTACTATAGTACAATTATCATTGAGAAAATTTATTTTTTCTATTTAAAAATGTATTTTTATAAATAATTATCGAATATAATTTTTTATCTTAATATTAATTTAACAAGTAAAATCATTAATGTTTCATTACTTTAACAATTTCGAAACAAAATGAATTTATCATTAAATTTTAAATATGAATACATTTATTAAATAAATCCTTCAAATTTTGATAAATTTTAAATGTAAATTAGATGGGATTATATTTGCCTGAACTATGAAAATGTGAATCTATGTCAAATTTCAATCCATTTTAAATGAGTTCAATTGTAATATTAGTAAACAGAACATACAATAGATGGCAGCAGTGAAGTATTTGTAAAGCGTAGATTTTAACTGCGGATCTGCTAGCAGGAAATGCATAATTGATTTCATTCTTTTGATCAATATTTTGAGATTTATTGTTCCGTTTCATTACTTTGATTAATAAAATCACCCTTCAAATGATTACAAACATTTTGAGTAAGAATTGATTGCATACATAACACATAAGAAATGTGTATAAAGTAATAAACAAAGAAAAGGCCTTGCAATAGCATAAATTAAAACAACTGCGTCAAATGTATTCTGAATTATTATAACTCTTTGTTCATATCTACAGTGATTTAATATTGCGCCTTTACAAGTACAAAAATATTGACAAATACTTAATATTATAATTTAATATATTTATTTGAATTTTTTTTACTATATTTTGATTTATTCCATCGCCAAATATTCTTCACGTTTTAGAAGTTGCATTGGTGTTTTTTTATATCCAATTACGTGATTAGAATATGAAACAAGTTTGTGATCGTGAGATTGAAGTCAATAGTTTAAATATTTTGTTTATACTCTATCTCAACGATATGTTTAAATTGAAGGACGTCAGAATCGTACGCACACACACACATGCAATGTTTATAAACAACTCTTTCCGTTAAGCAAATTCTGACGTTATTCGATTGGATCATAAATGGAAAAAATTAGGAATTTTTAATTTACTTCCACATTTTAATTAATTACATAGTTACAAATATAGCTTTAGTCATTAGAGTGAAAGTTGTATTACATAATTATCGCTTTGCTGATCCTATTTAATTTATTTATTTATTTATTTATTTTTTTTTTTTTTTGTTTTGTGATATGCGAAGTTTGTTCTTTAATGATTTCCCATCCGAATAGTAGCCAAGCTAGTTGGCATTCTGGCTTTTAATTTAACAGTAAATGGGCTCGATTCCCATTTCCGGTGTGATGTCTGGAATCTATTTTAAATAGTAGGTCCCAGTTAAATTAAACCCAGCATTAAAAAAAGAAGGGGGGGGGGGGCAGAACAACAAAATGAACCAACCAATCCGAATGGCTTGGAATTGAGTCCCTCCAGAAAGACACAACTAGTAATCAAAATTATATTACTTTAGGCTTTTATATAAAAATTTTCTCCTTCTGTAAAAAGCTAAAAAGAAAGAAAAAATTTAAATCGTGTTTGCCGATTTAAACTAACCATAAAGTGGATGGTATGATTTATTCATTGCTTGCATACACAATCAAATATTAATATTAAATATGCTTTACATGCTTCATGAAGTAAGTTATCTTTACTTAATGATTAATATGTATTTATTTTTTAATAGCGGTATCAAGAGAGACAAATCTCCAATAATATATAAAATAACCCATCCCACTAAGATATTGGCCAACATTTTCTTTTCAACTGCTCACTGAAGAGCTCATCCCACTGACACATTGACTTCTTTTTTATGGGTGGACAAAATTGTATATTCAACTTTATTGGTGAAAATGATTGTTTGCTTAACTCTGACCAATTATAAATAAAATAAAGTGACGTACACTCTATCTGAACTCTAATGAAAGAAACAACCACTACATTGTTAATAAAACACATTTAAGTTTACACTTTTCAGACTCTATTAGACCACTGCAGCTCAAAGAAGTGTCAGCAAGGTACATAAATATTGGAATAAAAATATTCCATTGAATTTTCCATTTATATGAGGTATTTAAGTAGAGCGAATATATATATATATATATATATAAACATTTGTTAAAATGATTGTACATATTTCAATTAAATTAAAGCGCATTTTTAATATTCGTAATACATGCTCTTAACTTTAACCATGGATTCCAGAATTGTATACATAATATATATAAAAGGACGAATTCTCTACGGTCGGAAGTAAATGAAATCTTAAATATAAACAGAATTTTCAGTTGTGTAAAAATTAGAAATAACATGAAGACATCATCTGTACATTAAAAAATAGACTATAAACTAAATATATGAAATACAAGAATTTGGGAAAATCTTTGCATAATTTAGTATAAAGTAAACATAAATACTAATATTCACCCATAACTGAAAAATATATTAATTTTTTTTTAATAGAGGATTAAATCTTAATTACTCTTGAATTGTATTTATATCACATAATATTTCTAAATCAGAAGTAACCCAAGTTGTTAATAGCGTCTGGAATCTTCAAACAAATATCTGTAACAACAACAAAACCGGAAATTAATGTTGTGTAAACATATCTTGGTTTCTGCACGTATTCTTCTCCAATTACCATTGATTCTGCATTTGCATAAATAAATATTACCTTCATGGTATAGGTTATAAAGATTTGTTTCCACTGATAATGAGTAAGGACGTAATGTACACCACTATTTCCCTAAATTTTGACATACGTGTACTCCTTCTATAATTTTCATAGTGCTAAGTACCGCTCATTAAAAAAATGGATGTATTTTATCAACAGTCAAAAATGTATTTTTTTTTTTTGTGATATACACAAAATAATCAGAAAAAGTAAATAAAATTATCACAACTCATAATAAAACATAAAAATTATTAGAACAGTGAAGCAAAGATGATTTTCCCTCGTTTTATTTCGGTCAGTCACGTGATTTTCCGGCTGTTGGCTTTAGCCTCAGTTGTACCCCTATCAAACTCTTATTGTATATCTGCGGTTACGCGTACCCTTCTTAACTCTAATCTACAACATACCTTCTAAACCTCCAGCGATATGGTGTTTAGAATGCTCTAGAACATACCAGTATAAAAAGGAGTATTTGAATGAGCTTTATGTTCTATGCATAATAGAAAAAAGATCAAAATTCTAATTTAGGATTCCCTTGTGGATTCGAGCTCGCATGAGACAACTGCTACTCATGAAAACTATAAAATCAACTTGTATGTTCCAAATTTTAATTTATAAAAAAATTCAAATATTTGTACTGAATCTTTAATTAAAATCGAGTTACTTTAGAAATGGTATTGTTTACAAATCTTCAATTAAACAAATTGAAATTCCAAAATTTTTTCCAAGATTACATGCTTATCAAACTTATATTTTTACAAAAACTTTGTCTAGATGTGTTTCTCATAAACTGAACATTTCACGTGTGAAAAAAATTTTGACTTTAAATCACTAAATCCACCACCACAAGTGGTAAATCCCACTTGTGGTGGTGGATTTAGTAACTAGGAACCAATGGTAATGACCAAATAAATATACCAATGGAAAGGAACCAATGGTAATGACCAATAAAAAGATTTATTAGTCATTACCATTGGTTCCTAGTGCCGCCTACCCTGTCTAGCGGCCAGCGTACCTAACTAGGTGGTCCTGGTTTCGAATCCCGGTTCGGGCATGGATGTAATGTCCATCTCCTTACTTTCTCTTTTACTTGATAAACGGGTACCTATGGCACTTGTTTACTGAGGAAGTTGGACTCCATACCAAATTATGATTTATTTGGAAAAGTGAAGCAGCTCACCCAGGCATTGCCAGCCTGGCTGCCTCTCTGAAAGAAAAATTGGTTTGTAATTATTAAAACTTAAATGGTAATGATTTAAAGATTTAGATGAAAAATCAGATGTTTGATTTAAATTATAAGAAGGTATGTGTAATTTTTTAAAATGCATGGGCTTAACTTCATGCCTTTGTTGCAGGTTTGATCGGGTGCGTGTGGTTCGTGTTTTGGATCTTCCTGGTATACAACAGCCCAGCAGAACACCCCAGAATCTCAAAGAAGGAGCTCTACTACATCCAGCAGAATCTCCCCCAATCATCCTCAGAGAGAAATGTAGGTATTATAATAATATAGAAGTATAATAGTATCAGTATTAGGTCTTCGGTCACTTTCAGACAAATTTATTTCTTATAATTAACATTTATTGAGAATTTCTAACAGCAAACGCATCTCGTACTTGGTTGAATGGTCACGTGTTTTGTTTGCATAAAAAAAAGTCGATTTCTATTTCAGAAATGAATGTCTGACATTCAGTTTAAACTGTTGATTTAGTCTGAATATTAGATATTACGTTCCAATTTTGGCATCAAAGTGACAAACCAAAAATTTTCTTTTTGATAATCTTTCCTAAAATTTGAGTTTTACTTTCAATTCTGAAATTTATATTTGGAAAGAATAGTAATAGCTATTAGTATGTATTCAAATTCTAGAAAAGAATTCTGACAGTTACATAATTTTCATTCTTTTAGACAGTTAAAAACTTAAAAATGAAATGTTTTTAAAAATACAATAACAAATAAAGCATGTGTGTTTATTGAAATTTTGAAATAAAGGCGCTCTTATACTAAGTAAAAAAAATTATTTCCTTAGAAACTGGATTGCAAACTAAATTTCTTAGCTGTACTTCAGAATTAGAAAAGTAAAATCGGAATCCATTAACTGAATTTTCTAAATACTGGAGCACTTTGTGTAAAATTGAAAGGATATTTCTATCAGGATTTAGATATCAGATTCTAGATATTATATATGCATTTCTCACTCTCCAAAGAAAAATAGTTAGAACTCTGGCTTTCGATTCGTTCGTGGTCTCAAATCCCTCCTTGGGCATGGAATCCCCGTTTAACTATTGGCCACGGGTGGTCTAGTTAGCCCTCATATGCAAAAAAAATAAAAAAAGAGAGACCGTTGAGGGACGATCAAATTAAACCAAACCAATGTCTTAAATTCGGCTTCCCGATAAGAGGTGTTAAAGAAATTCCCCCTTCCTCCCGTCAAATGTAATGTTAAATTGTATGCACTTACCTTGTTATGTAAAAAAGGTTAAATTGTACAATGTTGTAATTATGAGTTGTTGACAATGCAAATTAACATTGTTTTGTAAGTTCTCGTCTGAATCAGTGTCAAATTTAAGTATCGATATATGTGTGACAGAGATTTATTTCGATATTCATCGAGCTCAACCTCTTTCGAGAGCTTCGACCCTTGTGCAGCCCTTGTTCGAGTTCCAGTGGTCTCTCGTCATGTGCGTGAGTACCGACTCATGGGTTTTCGACCCTTGAAAGTGTGTTTTTCCTCAGAACTCGTTAAACGCACTTCGGCGAAAAGATGAGACAGAGCGGGTCTACAAACCCGTTTATTTTTTCAGGCAACGCTCTGCAAATCCATGTTTTTTTTTTTTTTTTTCTCTAATAAAAACAAAGATAATGACGACAGGCTGGATTCTGTCATTCCATTCCTTTATGACAGCGCTAAGAGGGTGTATTTTTCGTTTTAAATTTGCGGTTTTTTGCCTTTCATGTTCAACACATTCATCCCTCGGGTCGAAAGTTGTAAAATGACGTCATCTCCGGGACGTCACAGGTCCCTCGCGTTACGTCAATGGAAGAGGATTTCTAAAAGGGAGATGCCGTGTAAGCAAACGAGAAGCAGTCAATGCCATTTTTGGAGGGTGAAATGGTGTTTTATCGTTTGCTGGAAATGCAACATAGGGTTGACGCTTTTAAAGGAAATTTTAGCTTTTAATTACACTGCATGACTGCTAGTTTCCAAAATGATGTATCCAACTGGAATGTGATGACACTGCATGTAAAATACATGTGAATCATTTTAAATTTAGGCAAATAATGATTACCAAAATATTTCATTTACGTGCGCAATATTGAATATTGCAATTTTAGGTTAACAATACATTTTCTATTTTTAGAAACGTGTTTGATTATTAAAATGCATTCTAAAACTATTTGTTATTAAAATCTTTTTTGAATAAAGAAAGATTTGAAGCCTAGAAGAAGGAATTTGTGCACAAACTTCAAAAATATTCATGCGTTATGCATAAAATATTACCTGAAGCGCGTATAATAAAATATTTACTAATGAATATTTACTAATAATAAAATATTTATTAGTGAATATTTTATTTTTTAGTTAATTTTATTTTGGTTTGGAAAATCAAATTTGTTAATGAAGCATTTTAAACTGCTGTTCTAGGGCTTTTTTTTTATGTTAAACTTCATTATTCTGCCAATCCTTTAATTTTAACCGGAAGTGCAGTCGCTTATAGTTTAATAGATCATGGGTTTGATTCCTACCTTGAGTGTAGATGCTTACAGTGGTTTTGAGTTTACTTTAAAGAGCAGTTTTGGGTCAAATTAGTCATATGGAGTTAAATGTGACTAAACAAACTAACCAAACCACCTTAATTTTTTGCCATGTCTTTAAGAACTATCCTTTTACAGCAAAAGTTTGCTCACTGGATCTTATGCTATTGTTACTTGAAATCTATATTGGATTTCGACTCAGAAACAAAATTACTAACTAGAGATTTTCACTTGATTGCTAGTATTATATCTAATTTATCTCCTGTTGTGGATTAATCTGAATTAGTTTTTTCAAATCACAATTTTTTTTATAATTTATTGAAACAATAAAAATGCTAGCCTATCTAGCTGAACAGTTTAATTAAAGATTTTAATGAAAATAATTATTAAAATAATGGAACGCGAAAATGGTTCATACGATGGTTTGTATAACTTACAACTTGTCAGCTAGCTTAGAAATTGATTTATGGAAATATTTGAGTGGTATTTACATTTTAAAAAAATGAAAGTTAGTGATGATTAATAAATCCAATTGGTTGTGTTCTGTTTTACCAAAAGCATGCAATCCTAGGTTTTGCATGGATAACCTAGGTTTTCCTAGGTTTTGCAATCAATCCTGGATTCTATATCTGCCTCTACTAAGCGCTGCGTTTCTCTTTTTTATTTTTTCTTACAAATGTTTGGATGATTATTTTTCCAGTTTTCCTCCACTGAAGAAATCTTCAGCTACACGGCAAATATTAATCATAGAATAAACATTCTTTGTTTTCACGCAAACAAAAGGATAATGCTAGGTTTTAAACATTCTTTAAAAAGAGATTTTTACTACCAATTAGCATAATAGCTATTGAATCTTGAAAATGATAATAGCTTAGATTAAAGTTTTCATTGAATTCCTGAAAAAAAATGACATTTATTTTTAAAATATCTCATCGAAAATGTTTGATAGGGAGATACAAAATTTGTTCAACAAATAGATTATATAACAATATTATATAAATAATCATTTGCACAAAAACTTATACTTGTAGATCATGTCTCGTGGCATATTATCTTAAAATAAGTGAAAGTTCAGAAATAATTTCTCTTTGAATAATATTGGTAATTTATTTTAAAACCTTAAAAACACAATCTCCCTTATAATGTTATTTTTACTGACAATAGCCATGATAAAATTCAAATTAATTTTTTTAACAAAAGTAATTGTTAAATTTTTTATAATTAAGTAATTAGTAATTGTTTAATTAATTTTTTCATTGTGTATGCATAATTCATGAAATAATTCAGAAGGAATGCAAAAAACTTAAACACGGTGGTTAATAACAATATCAGATGCTAACTTAAGATTTATTGATTCAGATTCTCAGCTTGAGAATTATTTGAAGGATAAAAAAAATAATACAAAAAATCCTTTATGTAAATTTATTTTTATAAAATGAAATATTTTTATTGTATACTGAGTTTATAAGATACAATCGAAATAGAATTATATTGAGACATATTCAATGAGTTATCGGTATCAGAAGACAGTTTTAAAATGTATTGATTTAGAACTTCTCCTTGAGAATCGTTTGCATTATAAATCTTTAAAATAAAAACCGACGATACAAAAAATATCGTTTTCTTTTCTCTTGCGAAACCTTCTTGCATCTGATTGTTTAATCATGCTAATTGTTTCGTGTCCTTGCAGACTCGTCCCATCCCTTGGAGCTGCATCCTGCGCTCGAGGGCCGTGTGGGCCGTCACGGTGGCCAAGTTCGCCGGTACCTGGGGCTTCACCTGCCTCCTCACCAAGCTGCCCGCCTATCTCTCAGACGTCCTTCACTTCCCCATAGAAAAGGTAAGCCCGCCTAAAATAGAATTCTTTGCTGAAAGGTGTCACCCCTCGCACGAGCAGCAGGTGTTTCCGAAAGGGTGATTTCATCATTTTCTGAATAATTGATCACTGAAAAGGATTTGTCAAGTTGACATTTAGTTATATCGATTTATACTCTGCGTAAAGCATTATTGCTTAATTCCATTTCTACCTTTAACTTACAATGAAAGTCTTGTACAGGAAAGTCGACAACTTCCACACCATGACTGTGGCAAGCCACAAATTATTTTACTCAGCTACTAGAAGCAGTTTATTTATGTTATTTCCCTGAATGTGTGAATCTGGTTCAAATGAGAAGTTAACCCGATATACCTATAATCAAGAGTTTGCAGCCAAATGATTATTATTTTGGAATGCAGTTAGTTCGTGAATTCGAACTACATGTCAGGCATGAGTGCTTATGGAGATTTAAAATTCACGTTAATTCATGCATCTGGGTCGAATGAATTCTTGTCTGCAAAAAGTGACGGAAAAAGTAAAGTAATGAAACCAATTTCAAATAAATTTATATTTCATTAGAGATGGATGAATTTAAAATGTTTAAGCAAAACCATAAAAATTAGCTTAAAAATAAAACCTACAGCTATTTTTAAACACGAATTATTTTATAACTAATGCTAATGTAAGTCCTTTTTTCAACCTTTTTTTTTATGAATAATCTGAGATTTTTCACGATTATTATAAATTAAATCCACACACCAGTTCTAAAGATTATTCAATCAAAAGCATAGACACGAAAAGTTAAGAAAAGCGCCTTTTTTAATCTCTCGACACCATAAACAAAGAAGTCGAATTCCTGAAAAAGTAAGAAGTTCATGCTGTGAGTGTTCTTTGTTCACTTCAGCTTCATCTTCTGAAACTGAACTCTGCTGGACCATTCAGAAAGAACAGAGAAATGTCAAACTTCTCCCGGAGAATGGTATGATTGTCTCGTTATTTTCCATAAAACAAAAATAGGTCTTTCACTCACTTATAAGATCATTCCTCTCCGTTTTGAAGAAAAAGATTTAATTTCAATTGCTTGACTCATTTCACTTTTTGTGCAAAGGAAGGAACGGTTTTGATTTGAATTATTCAAGATGCTATTAATGATTAAATGTTGGAGTACAGATTGTATAAGCAATTGTTTGGAATACTTAATATATATTAGTAAATTATAGGAAAAGTACAGTTATTAATACTTTTTTATCTTAATATATTTAACGAAATAATTTTTGATTATTATGCAATTTATGAATAAAGAATATAAAAAGTTTTCAATTCTTCAAAAAATTTCTTCCCTTGTTGCCCAATCACAATACGAATTTTATGTATACTTCTTCCATTGTAATAATATTTGTATCTTATTTATTAAACTTCTTTCAATAAATTAATGTTTGGGTTTCAAGATAGTAAAATACTTTATAAATTACATTGGAATCGACTCTTCACTTCAATAACATCTTAAAGTCCTGCTCTCTAGCTCGATTGTTTGTGGATTCGATTTTCCTTGTACTTTGCGTTTATATAGTGGTCCGAAATTCATTTGATACCAAAGGTTTAGGCAAGATATCACAGCTTTAGGACAGATTTCGTCATAGGAGCATGAAGCCCTTGGTTCGATTCCTTCCATTGTTGAATCAATCTGGCACCCGAGTGGAAGTACTCTGGCGTTCGGTTTAACAGTTCGTGGATTCGAATCTCAATATTAGTTTGAATATTTGTGTTGGTCTCATCTTAATCAACCCTCGTTTGCAAAAAAAAATGATCGTTGAAAAATAAATATACAAACAAACCAGACACTCTAAAACAATGTGAAATGGATTTTGCACTTATGCAACAATGTCTATTCGGGAGTACTTGGAGTTTTCCGGGTTTTCTGCTTTGCGATAAGTGAATACGATCATCTGTCAATGAAAAATTATTGAAGGGAGGCAATTTATGCCGTGGATGGTAAAAGACTTTACAACACTTTCGACTATTAGGCTGTTCACTTTGCGGTGTCAAAACATTAACACAATATTTATTATATTGAAAGTACATTTGAAATAATCACCAGCAAAACTGTATATATTATGAATTATTCAATTAAATGGTATTGCTTTCTGTTATCTTTTTCGTATCTTCCTCTTGTAGCTATTATTAAGATCATTAAAACTTATAATACTTTACGCTTGGGATGGTTGGCAAGGAACCTTCAAATCTCTTATTTCAAGTTTTGCATGGAAAACTTAAATCAAAATCGTAATCTTACATTAATAAAAGAATAAACAGCTCGTTTGCTTTTTTTGAAACTCGTAAAATTGAATCCTAAACATTACAAATGTTTCATCCAAATGCTGTACACTGATCGCATTGTTTGTACGTAATATATGAACACATGATAATCTGATATTATCATTCTACGATTACAATCAATTTTAAGTGATTGATAACTCCATATTGATAATCTACTTCTCGGGATTTGACTAGAGCATACAGTGACATCTGTCGGCAGGACTTATAACTCATTTTGACACTCTTCAGATTTTAAAAGCTTTCCTGTCTCGTTTTCTGAATTAATGTTTTATTTCAAATTTTGATTAATAACAAAATATTTCAAGTTTGGAAAAATTGGCATTCCTAATTTTGTCAGATCCTTTGGTATAATTCAAAGAATGTTGATATATTATCAATTTAAGTTGAGTTCTATCGATAATCTCTTTGTGTTTATGTTCACAGAATGGACTCATCAACGCTTCTGTGTACACTGCCGAAATCATCGCGATGTTCCTCTCAGGCTGCTCCTCCGATTACTTGAGGAAAAAGGAGTACCTCTCCAACACCAACATCCGAAAGCTGTTCGAAACCCTTGGTAAGTTGTCTCCCATCGTAACACATCAAAATTCTATTGCTTATTTTGAATATCTAACACCAAAATTGATAGTTAAATTGTCAACATGTAATTTTTAAACTGAACGTTCATGGATTCGTCTACTTTTATCACAGATGTGTTTGTAGAGGTTTGGAATCCACTTTAAACCATAGAGCCAAAGAGAATAAGACTACATGAGCAAATGGTGGCCTCTCTTTCAAAGATTTTTTGCATTACTTTAACAAATATTCATTTACCTAAGCTATTAAATTTAGTACCTTAATACTCGTTCAGTGCACATATTATATAATTTTTTTTTTACAATTTAGCCGCAAGATTTCAACTTAAGCAATTTCTTAAAATTATTCCGTTACCTTCAAAAATATTTCCAATTATAATGAGAATCTTTAATACCAAAATAAAAGTATTTTTCCAAAAGATAAAATAGAAAAGGGAAAACGCAAAATGAGAAACATACGTTATCACAGAAAAAGTATTTTTGGAAAGATAACAATTTTCATAAATGATACATTTTTTACTTCTTTATTCTTTTCAAATTTTGGATGAACTCGTGTATAAAATTCATGTAAATGTTGACAACTTAAATAGAAAACTCTTATCTGTAACATGTATTTTCATTAATTTTAGTAATATAATATTTAAAAATGGCAATATTTAATTTTTATAGATAGCAATTTTGGATTCTTTTGATAATTAATTTAAAAAATTAATATTTGGAAAATTATTCAAATACGATTATAAATAAGATGCTAAATTTCCTTAAAGTTATGACAATAATATAAAAGATAAAAGAAGTAACAAGCACTTCTTTAAGTTAAAAATAAAAATTAAGCTATAAAGTAAATATAAAATTCTCAATAAAGTATTAAATTTTTTTTACTACTCAAAATTCATCTATTGTCTAAAAATTTACGAAAAGTTAAAGAATAAATCAAAAAAATATTCCATAAATTCTAATCCGATTCAAAGAGCTAAATGCAACCTAATTGTGTTAGTTACCATATTTGGCTAGAAATCGCCAAATAGGAAAAATTCTTTTAAATATTTGTTTGAGTTGCTTGGTACAGAGTATTCTTTTAAGTTCATTAAAATATCCCCTATTTGCCATTTTGCCAATCACGTTTTTTCCTCTGAATTGCAGTTGTCGCGGAAAAGGCTTCAGAAATAAGTGTCAAAAATAATAATTTACTGGTACAGCTAAGGAATGAGCATAAAATTTTATATTTTCAATCAAGCTGCGTAAACTGAACTACATTAAACCTTACATAACTTAGACTTGTTACCAGGAGGTTCTCACTATTAAAACTGTGAGCTAAATGTTATAAATATTTTTATTGCCGCTTTTAATGGTTCCGTCTTGTGACTCCACCTGAGATACAATTTTGTAGTTCGGTGTTTATGAAGTGGTAGGTTTTGTTATTTTTGTGCGCTGCTCTTGTGTACAAGAATACTTGTTCGTACAAAGCCTGATGCGGTTGCTATCAACATAAATTTGCCCAAATCCTCATTGATCTCAATATATTGTTCAATGAAAAGATTTTTGAAACTGTAACACAATGTGTTTTAATTGTTCTGATAATGCAAATTACATGAAAACACAAAAACAAGGAATTGCGTGTAGTAAGAAAAATAATCTAACATTTGAGTAGTGGCATGCTTATTTATATATTCTTAGACCAAATGAGAGAAATATATTGACAATGTGTCTTACAATAAATAAATACTGGCTCGTTGTTTGCAAACTACGTAGAACATAAATTATGAACCTTGTAGTAGGCAGCTAACAGCATGTGATTGTAGGAAGTTTTGTTTTCATATCCACCAAGTAAATTGAATTACAGAAATTCATAGATTATGGATCATAATAACAAGATAGGGAGGCAAGAGAAAACTCCCAAGCACGCACCCTAGAGGACTTGGATGCAGAAGACAGAAGCGCTGCATTTATTTCCCATTGTTAATTAGTGGCTTAGGTAGAACCCTAAACTTTTTGTTCTGAAAGGTGCTGTTCTATAACTAGGCCAAAGTGAGCAAGACATACATTTTAAAAATGACCCTATATGAAATAAAATTTTTAATATTATTGCTGTTGGATTTAAATTTATAATTGAAGATTTATAGTTGTGATATTCGCCAATAAATTCTCATCTGAGTCCCATGATACATGGATTGGACACATTAGTACTCCAAATTGCAGTTAGCTAGTATTATCAGTGATATACTAGGTAACTGAATGGTTAGGTCTCTGACCTTAGCACTCAGTTCAGCTATATGTGGATTCGATCTCTACATTGGAAGAAAATGACCTTAGAGCGACAAACAAACCGAATCTATTATGGAGGAGGATGCTTACAGAACTTCGGAATCCACTTTAAGCTACATATCGTGATGAAATATACTTTTATTTGAAAAAGAAATCCGCAATTATCCTATGTTAATTCGCAAATGAGACAATTAAAACGTTTTTCATACTTCATTTTAAACAGACTCAATTACGCATTTCAATTTGCAGCATAACATCTTCAGATATGATTACTTTACAGAAATTCTTTCAGGTCTTCAACATATTTTTGTCTAACATTGGTGTACTTAGGTGTTTCGATAATTAATTTGCAATTTGAATCTTTAAGTTGGCAACCTAAAAATAAAAAGAACAAAACGACTTGACTAATCTCATGATTTATTTAATATTTCTACAGAAAACGCGCGTGAAAGCAATAAATCATGAGATAGAAGATTAAAAAAGTAATAAAAACTGAAAAAGCATTTAAAATATTACGCGCACACTCGAAATTTTTTAGAGAAATAAAAATCTTATGAAACATGCCGATTTCTACCGTTGTGATATAACATAATCCATTATATGTGCATTAAAAAAAAAAACTCAATACTTCCAACCATTCAAGAAACGAACCAGTTTATCAAGGCCATTTAAAACATTGTTATATAAAGTAATGAGTAAGCATACTTGGACAGAATTATAATGTGTTACCCATCAATTCTAAGTCGCTGATTTGCTGATAACCTTGAGAAAGTTTAACTCAATTTTAAGAAAATTTTTTTTGGAAAGTCAGAGAATGTTCTTTAAGAAAAAGTCTCAACAATCTGCAATCGGCATATATTCTCACGGAATTTTTCGAAATAGCTCCATTTTCTATACATATTGCTAATTGCAACATGGTTATGCAGAGAAAACTGCTTTAGAATTTCCTGATTACGTGTGTTAAAATAAAAAAAGAAGTGAAATGAAGAAAGTTTCGCTCCATTTTTAAAAGATTTTAAGTTTATATAACTATTATAATATACTGTTTCATCTATTTAGTTTGATACATTGATTGCCCTTATAACTAAATACTATCAAAATAAGTATTGGATATTAATTAAGTATAATACACATCAAATACTTCGACTGACTATGTTGACACCCGAGATGTTATTCTTCTCTTCTTTCCTCAGGAAGAACATAGTCTTGTGAATAGTTAATTAACAACAATTCTGTCCGTGAGGCAGTCTTTTATAGGGCTCCAGAAAGATTAATTGCGACCAATTTCTCAATCCTATCTTTGAAACATAATGATAGTTACAAACATGAATACTTCCAGCAAAAATAGTATGCTTGACTTTGGTGTTCAAACGGGAACTTTTGTCAGATCATTTTGGCTCTTATGCCTGATCATTATTCTGACAGAACAGTTATTTTATTTTTATTTTTTAATAGCAAAATGCTTCTGTCTTTTGCATTTTTCAAAAATCAGTTTTATTATTGATTTCTTTGAATATCCAAAAAATATAGTAACCCAATGGTGTTATAACTAACAGCATAAATGTCTAAGTTGTAAGCAAACAAATTATGTATCAATTTCAGTTATTTTTAAAGGATTTGTCCTTTTAAAAATATAGTTCTCTTTAAAAATATTTTAAAAGAATTATTCCTTCAGAAATCTGATTATTTTCATTTTCAAATAAGTATAGAAAAATGTATTTTATATTTGTTACTCTATTTTTAAAAATATTGATTATACATTTTTTTATTACATTATTGTTTGTGATATGCTTTTAGATACATCTTGAAACAACGGTTCTAAAACATTTTATTTTAAAGAATGCTGATTGTATGTAATTACAAGTCCTTTTTGTCATGTGTTTTTTTGAAAATTTTCTTTAACTGAAAAGGGATTGTTATGTTTCATTACATATTGAACATCATTATTCGACTTTTTACCTCTCTTGGGAGTAACAGAGAAATATTCATTACATATTTATTTCTATAGAATGAAGAAATTTATTTCAGTATAAACTTTATCTTCATCACCCAGTTTGAATTTAGAAACTATTTTAATTATAATAAAATTTATTATAATTTATTTAAAATGTTTGAATAGATATTTTTGGAGTTACTTTATTTGTTCAAAATTTGAAAAATATGAGCTCTTCCAAATTCACTTAGTTCTGGGTATTTTTCTAAAAATTTTAAAATATTTGTTTGTAATTTTAATTTTGAAAATAGTTCTATTTCTATTTAATGTTTCTGTGTTAATTTTTTTTTTATATTTATGTAATATCTTCAATTCTATCATGTAACAGAATAATCTTTAGTTTTCACTTCAATTAATTAGAAAATCTCACTTTAATTAATAAATGACGAACTTATATTAATTAAAGTAAGGTTTATTAATTAAAGCTAAATTTGCATTTATTTATTATGAAAAAGTCACCACATTTTTAACATTAAAAACTAAAGTTTGAAATAGATTGTGCTTTGCCTATTATATTTCTTCTTACAATCAATGAAATTCTCAAAAAATTAAATTCCATGTAACATTACCATTTTTCATTAATATATTATATTTTACGGATTATTTTTATTTATATTTTGTATACTTAACTTTCAGCTTTGCTGGGTCCCACCCTCTGCTTGGTGGTCGTCCCCACGATGGGCTGCAACCACTGGCCAGTGGTCAGTTTGATTGTGATGTCCATGTTTTTCTATGGTATGGTTGGAGGAGGAGATATACCTTGCTTTGTCGACATCGCGCCCGAACTCGCTGGCAAGTATTTCACTTAAAATTTCTCATAAAAATGAGTTAGACTGAAATGAAACAAGTCTATTTCACTACTATATTGCATTTAAACAATTTTAGCATGATCTAAATATACTAAAATACAGTAACTTTAAGGATACGTCTATTATTATTGACCTTTTTAATTTTTTATAATTCACTATTTAGTGATATGTTATTTCGATATCTTTCATATTACAAAATACACTGCCGAGCAGTTAGCTAACATTCCGTTCAAAAATTCGTGTGTAAGACCCTCACCTTGGGTTGTTTGTAGTGACCCGGAGATTCCACTTGGTCAAATCCACTCCCGTAATCTATATTGAAGTAATTGAATATATACTATACAGGGTGATTCTAAATTGTTTTTACAAATTAAGAGGGGTGATAATACTCATCCATACAAGCAATAATTACAAAGGATCATAGGGTCGCTTTGCAATCTGAGAGGAAGAAAAGTAGAAACGCATCAAGAATCTATCACGAATTTATAGTATGCAAATTTCCAGAGAAGCATTTTGCTTTTATTGGTTACCGGCTTTAGCCAATCAGAGTAGACATTGCCCATTAACAACGGCGCAACATCATCGCTTCTTTATTATTTGAATAAAATCGTTCAAAAATTCTCGTGAACGCTATATCGTTCAATGGATTGGACATAGTGGATCTGTGACTTGGCCTCCTCGCTCACCAGACCTCAACCCACTGGAATTTTTCTTCAGGAGGCACATGATATCTTGAGTGTATGAGGTGCCTATGAACTCAGCTGAAGATCTCGTGGTTAATCGTTGTCACGGGCAAAATGAACATGACACGGCGAATCTTCGAGAGGGTGCGCCAGTCGTACCTTCGGTGGTGTCAACTGTGCAAAGACACACATGGTCGACATTATGAGCATTTGCCGTGAGGTTTTCACTGAAGAATAAATATGATTGTGAAACTTTTGGTATTCACTTACCCAACGCTATATAAATTGCTTAAAATCTATGTTGCTATTATAAGCTTCTGTGAGGATTTAATGATCTATATTGAAGGATCTAAATATATACTATATAAGTTGTTTATTAGAGCAACATAGATTTTAAACTTTCGCGGGAATTTAATGATGTATATATTCAATTACTTCAATATAAAAGCGGCTTAAAAGCTATATTGGTCAAATAAACTCTCTTGGCATATAATAACCGATAATGAAGCAATTGAAACATTTTGTATATTATATAAAATATTATAGAAAAATTGTTAAATTTAAGCAAGTTTAAGGTCGCGTAATGAACAAAAATATTTTTGGCTTATAAATTTATATCGTTTAATTTTATTCAAAATTTTATGCACAATATCGACTTTTCAAAATACCACTTTAAAGCTAAACAATGTAATCAATTTTATGTTTAAATATTATAATATTTAAGATGAAAATATTAAACTGAATTAACCATTTTAAGGTATTTGAACAAAGGCCCATGTGTATTCCATTTGTATCCACATGGATGTTCATTTTAACAGAGAAATATGTATTTCAGGTACGATTTTCGGGTTGGCGAATGGTTTGGCTGGAACAACTGGATTCCTGTCACCTTTAGTAGCTGGTATTTTCTTGGATAAAGACGTAAGTATTGAATAAAATATAAGCATATGCATCAATATTAAGTCTTAAAAATTAAATTCCTTTAAAAATCAAAAATTTAGTCATATAATTACTACCTTGGTTTCATAAAGAAAGGGAAAAAATGTTCCGTAGATTATTAGTTGGACAGTAATTAAATCAATCACTCCAAAACATCATTTTCGGTAAAAGATGGTCTAAATAACTAAGAAATTGATGAAAAAGGCCTAAAAACTAAATGTTGCTGTAAAGACACTTTTATATTAGGTTATCAATTTTGCACTTGAATAAAAACACAAGGGATCTAAAGCGAGATGAATTTGAGTGTATTCTAATATTAGGTATACATAAAACCATTTTTGTTTTCTGGATTTTCTCTTCCAATTGTGTCATGTGTAATCTTCAGATGGAGTCCCAAAGTTGACTTTGCATTATAGGCGCAGCTTGTTTGCGCCATAAAATCCTAATCGTATATTTATCGTTGAAATTTATAGAGCTCAGAATTGTATAGTCAATATTTTATTATCATATTGATGTAATATTTTATCGGAAACAATAAGGAAGAATTTTTTCTTGCGATAATTTCAAAGTCTAGTTTAAATATTTCAGTTTTTCTTATTCTTTTTAAAACAGTTTTTGAATTTTGATCAGAATTGATAGTTTTAATCTAGTTTGAAAATGTAAGGAAATTTGGAACTGCTGGTATTTTAATATCCTTTAGTTCTGAATAAATATACATACTAGCTTGAAATGTTTTTTAGTTATTGGAAAAAAAAAAGTTTTAATTTTAAGATAACAAGCATTTTTTCTATTTTAAAAATTACTGTAACTTAGTTTTCATGTAACAATATTTATGTTAGAATTAGCTCTGCTTTCATACATTATCAGATTTTCACCATCTGTTTTATTCATGATAAACCTGAAGCATTCATTTATCTTTACAAAAAGCTATAAAGTCAAACTTGCAAAAATTATTGTCCCTTTGCGACACACGCCTAAAGATTCCCAGAATAATTTCAAAAATGCTTTTATCGTTCTAGATTCTTTTTTGGGAACGACGCGGAACAATTTCTAAGAATCTGTGCTTCATTTTTCAAATAGAAATTCCAAAAACCGTCTAACAAAACAAATTTGTTGTGTTGCAGCACGGTGGCATGCTCCAGTGGGCCAAAGTGTTCTACACTTCCTGCGGCATCTACGCCTTCGGTGCCCTCTTCTTCCTGATACTCGGATCCGCAGAACCGGAACCGTGGGCAACCAGCGAAGACGAACCGGAATCGCAGGAGGAAGAGCTGTCCAGGAAAGCCTCAGTGCGTTCAGACATCGAGATCTCCCTCAGTATTCACGCATCGGGTCGCCTGCGCCGTGCCCAGTTCAAGTGAAGGTTCGTTCCGGACTCCAACCGGGTGCCCTCCAGGGGGTACTGCGACACCAGGCCGCGAGACGCCGAAGGACTGTGGAAGTTACGCTGTTGAGGAACAGCTCTCGATTTTAAATCAGTTGAGTTCATCGAAGCCCGGCTCCCATTAAATTAGTAGAAATTTGTAATGTAGCATGTTGGCGATAATGGTGCCAATTTAGTTCTCGATCAAACAAAACTGGCGACAATTATGTCGCCTTTTAGTTTATCGCCAAGCGGTCGCTCATTGGAAAAAAAATGTATGTGTAAATATGCCTTGAAAAATATGCGTTCACGTAAAACTAAGAATTTAATTTTTTAAATGGATGAATCATAATTTTTAAATTTCCTTGCAATACTGTTTCAAGGAATTCAAAAGCAGCATTCAACTAATAGAGAAAACCATTTATATGCATTATTTGTTGCAATATTGGCGATAATTTCCTTTCCAATCAACCTTAGTAAGATTTTATTGAATGAAATTAATTTGTGAAAATATAATATTGCAAAATATACTTAAGAAAACTGATGGTTCAATTATAGAAAAAAAATCCATTATGTTCGCCCTGAAAAATAAAAAAAAGTAATTCCTGTAGATTTTGAAAAAATCTGGAATTGTATTCGTCTTCATTGGACATTTGTAATTTAGCTATTTTTGTAATTTTAAAGGATGCATTTTATTGCTTATTTTAAATGATAACCAACCACAGGTAGCATGGGTTGTGAAATGGTTTGAAGGCCGTTCTTGTATTAATGGGCCGCTGTGGGATTTTATTGTGTATATATATATATTTTAGAATGAAAATGTAGAAGACTTGCTGCATTTCTGAAACATCGCCCCATCAGCGGTGAAGTTATTTAATATTTATTTCACATCATTTATATGAATAAAATTTGTATTAAAAAAAATTGTGTTACTTCTTGAAACAAAATTACGCCCAATAATTTGAAATCCACAATAAGTTTATTGAAATACATATGAATAGTTTATTGCGCAAGAATAATAATTCACTACACATTTTTGAAACAATCATAAAATAAAATTTAATTTATGTACTTTTATGAATTAATGATTGTTGAAATCAAGAACACTGGATTTGTGGGATTTTAAAAATTCTCGTCTAATAATTTTAATTAAAATTAAAAAAATTAACTGCTCTCATAACTATAATAAAATATTTAATGAAAAAAGGTTATTTTAAAAATAATACTCTTTAATTCAAATATTTAAATAGATTTTCAGGAATTTTATAGGAAATTAAGTATATTTTTTAAAAATATATTTTCTTTCTTATACAATGTATTAATTATTGTTTTAAAACTGTTTATATTTTGCAAAAAAAATATATATATATATATATATATATATATATTAGTAGGTGATGCAATACTGAAGTTCTGTCTGCTAGATCCTTTATAGATGATTTTGCTAAAAATCACCAGTATTCAATATCCACGCTTTCAAAATGATTCTTTCATTGGTTTGTTTCAAGTAGAGAAAAATATTATAATAGAATTATAATAAATTGATAAATTTTTTATTTCATTAATTTCAGTAATTTAAAATTTTTTATTTTTCACTTTACAAATTACAAGATAATTTTAAAAGTCTTATACTGCACTTTATAAAAATTATAAAGTGAATAATTTAGAATTTATAAAGTTAGACGAAATTGTGAACTTATGCAATTTTTCATTTTAATCAGTTTGATTCAATGAAATAAAGATGAAAAAAGAAATGAAAATACTTTAATATATCTCGTAAATAAAAGAAACTTAATCAGAAAATGTGCAGTATAATTAAAATTTCCTCATCACACGAAATTGGAACAAAATTACATACACACAATTTTAAATTGAGAATTACGAAACGAAATCAAATTACTAATTTCAAACAATATATTTTTGGGGTAATTTAAATAAAGTTTCTTTATTTTTATTCATCTCTTGAACTTGGTTTTTTTTTTCTTTCAAAATGTATTTAATTGCAATAGTTTATACATTTTATTGAAATAGCATCCAGGGAAGTTTTTAACTTTGTAATGCTGTCCATGTGCAACTCTTAAGTAGTTGCAAAGCTTCATTGACATTTTTATCATTTTATGATAACTTTTTATATTTGATGCCAAATTCTACCAAGTCATATGGTTTTTTGGATTCAAAATCATCTACTCTAGAGTTGGTATATACCAACTCATAAAATGTTATACTTAAGACGAGAGTTCTCTCTACCTACTAGATCGGCTAATCTATAGAGAGCTGCCCATTATCTCTATTGAGCAGCTCTCTATAGCATATCTTCATTTAAATTATCTTCATTTAAATAAATTATTATAATTAATTTAAATTAATTATTATTATTAATTAAAAATTCAGCATTATCTTCATTTAAATATTGACACACATTCATTAAATTATATAGGTACCATTCTGCTCCACAACCTTTCTCCATTTTTCATGTAGCTTGAGAATTCCGCCCTTCCAGAACCTCTCCGATTTCTAGGCAAAAGTGTCCAAATGGGTTTTGATTTCAACCAAAGAGTCGAAATTTTTCTCATTAAAAGAAATCCTTCATCCAGTATCTTCGCCATAAACAGCGCATATCTTATTTGCAGCTTGTGTGCCCTTTTGGAAAAAGAAAAGCATTCAATGTCCATAATGCACTTTATTTGCCACCCTATTCTAAGGCGTAAAAAACTGATAAAAATGAACGAATCGTAACCAAACTTTTTTTTCCATATATGGTTGAATCTATCTCTTTTAGAATATGTACACATGTCAATAATTGTGATATATTCAGTCAGGTCTCTCGCTCTACCTACCAAAAATTGGCAGGAACTTTCCGGACAACCCAATAACAACCAAAAAGGAATAGTCCAACATATTTTGAATATGAAACTTTATTACTATTTTCAAATTCAAATATTAATTAAATTTATGTAAATTAACGGTACAAGCTAAATGCTTCTACCGTCAATGTATGCACAGTTAAAATATTTCTTTATTATTTTTTTCTTTCTTTTTAGATTTTTCAGTAACTTAAGGGAATTTTTGATTTTATAATTTTGTCCACCTATTTCATGAATTCAATTCTTTCGAATGATTAATGTTACTTTACATTCGTATCGGTAGTAGAATGTATGTACTTTTATCTAAAAAAAAAAAAGAAAAAATTCAATAGACCGTCTGACCTTTTAGGATTTAAACTGGAGGAAATGAATTCCATTGCTTTAAATATAAACTTTATGATCCTTTCATGAAATTTTTCTTGATTCTGTAAATTTTATGTGGATGATAAAGTAATCATCATCTGTCGAGCCATAAAATTTGTTATTTCCCATTATATTGCTTCGAAATGTCAAAAGTTCAGTAGTATTGTTTTGACTGCTTAAAAGTTAGAAAATTAATCCCAAAGAATTTAACACTTATCTAAGCTTAAGACGATAAGTTTTTAATTATGTACTTTTACAAAATTATGACAAAATACGTATAATAAAATATAGTTTTGTGTGATACATGTAAGATGTATATCGATACATTTGATTAAGTTAACCAAAGCTGTTTGGTTCAGTCAATCTCCACGTGATTTTAAACCACAATTAAGTGTGTTTAAGTTATCCGCCTATACGTTCGTGCCAACTTTTATTTAAAAATTTCCTTTTATCTTAATTTTAAATAAATCATTATACAAAAAAACATAAAATTAACTAAAATTTTAATTACATTGGGTTTATTGTGAAATTTGTTATTTTCTGGCAAGTTTCGATGAAATTTTAATAAAATGGCTAGCATTTTGCATAAAATTGTAAAACATATATCTTAATTTAATTTCAGCATAAGATTTATGCTCTTTGAAATGAAGCAAAATCTTAGAAAAATATTGAGCGATAAAGAAAATATTGTTAAAAATGTACAGCAGTATGTATATTTACGAAATTGTATCGAACATTTGCTTTAAAAATTGCTATAAGTGAAACATTTCTTTATATCTCCTCAATCATTTACTGCATTTTATAGATAGTAGTACTTCAAATATGTAGGCTAAGTTTTGTGAAAATATCTTCATTATTACTTGAGATATCGCGTTAATAGTTTGGAAATTTTGTTAGGAACAAGTTTATGAGAAAATAGCCTTTAATTTGATAGTCTCGCTTGTGATAGCAACGATATTGCCGCTTCTTTCCGAATGTATAAGCCAAATCATGGCCTCATATTTATGGCTATCAATTAGCATTTAAAAAAATAGCAAAATACCACTTTGGGTTCCGTTAAAAAAAAAATCGATGTATTTTAAAATTTTTGTAACTTGATTTCTTTCTGATGTATAATAAAAAGGAAAACTGTTTTGGAAACTGGCAATTTCTGAGAGTGTCCAAAATTTACAAATAATAAAAAATGGACATGTTATCAAAAATCGACTTGTCAAAGTATGTTACCTTAAGGTTACGTGGAAGTGTAGTCAATGTCTGAGCTGGTGCATTTATCTACAAACCTCATGAACAAATGGACATTGTACTCAATAAAAACTTCATATATCCTTTCAACATAAAAAATCGTCCGGTGAGTTATGAATCGAACCCGCTACCTTCCAGATACAAGAGCGATGCCATTCCTTTAAAAGTTATCTAAGGTACTGGATTGATATTTTTCAAAATGGTGCAAATCGATGTTCTTTTAGTTTCTTGATACTTTAAAGACTTGTTTAAATTTCCTCGAACGACTTATTTTTTCATTTATAAATATTAGATAGTAGTACTAAACAATTTGAAATATTAAAATATAGGTGGTGTTCTGCTTAACTCACTACCTTGGGAAATCAGAATGACGTCTTAACCTCATTTATTTTGTCAATATCATAACTGTGTCATGTTTATCATACAGCATTTCACATGACG
>JAPDSC010049738.1:68111-100664 GCA_026290005.1 Latrodectus geometricus | reverse complement strand
AAGTTAGTAAAAATGAAAGTAATCTAAAAGTATCTATAAAAAGAAAATAATCTAATTATATACTCAGTTGATGTTATTCTAAAGTTTTCTTTATTTCAGTTTGCAAACAAAATTTTTTACTAAAAATTCTAGAACAGCTATTAAAGCTTTGGGACACCAATTATAAATAAATTCCTAAAAATCACAGTTGCACCAGAAAATGGCTTAAAACGGTAAGGTGGTGCAAACAGATATTCGGTTCAAAACATTGATTGTGAGGTATATATATATATATATATATATATATATATATATTAGTTTGGGGAAAAAGTAATCCATTATTTTTTAGGTAGACGTCTTTCAATTGAGCTTAAATCTAATCGAGCAATTTCAGATTTATGCTCATTGAAAAGGTGACATTTGACGCTAAAATATTCTCTTGAGGTTTTTGTTTGATTAATTCAGTTATGAGTAGAAGGTTTTAAAAATGGAAGACAACAAACAGAAAATTCGATACATTTTAAGGGTTTTTTTTTCTTTTTAATAATGGTGAAAATACTAGGCAGGTAGATAAAATATAAAATATTGAAAGGTGTTTATCGTCCTATACAAGACTGTAACAACCACTTATGTACAAATTTGGTTTTGTCGATTTCGTTGGGGTATTTTTGATGTTAAGGATGCACTTCGAATGGATCATCGTCGTGAATGTCTATAAAATATCAAAAATTATCGAAGTTGACCCACATGTCAGCAGTCGTAACTTCGCGGAAATGATATGAACATCGTTTTAATCCTTTTTACAAAGCGAATCCGAAAGAAGTTACATAAAGATCACGTAAAAATAATGGATTTCTTTTTCCCCAAACTATCTATCTATCAATCAATATATATATATATATATATATATATATATATATATATATATACATATATATGTAGATCATTAGAACATTAAACATTAAGAGAAGCGCAAATGTAATTCAAAAAAATATTTGAGAAAAAAGATTGGTTTGAAAGATTGACTTTTGTAATTTATAATAAAGTAAAATATAGTACATATTTAATATCATTGCATATTTTTCAAATTGATATACATATACATAATATAAGTTCAAAAATCAATCGATAATTAATGTGAAATTATTTAAGGCAGAAAAATACATGTCAATAATTAATTAGTAATAATGTGTCAAATTAAAAATACTTATATAGAAAAATAAATACTCTTTTTGAAAATTCAATAAAAAATTATTCATTAACATCTTATAGTCTTATGTAATTCAATATGTTTTGATTATTTCAATTATTAAGTTGCTGTTATAAATAAAGAGAGAATATACAAATATCTTGAAAATTACAATTTAAAAAGAGATATAGTATGGATGATACAAGAATATCAAAATAAGTTACTAAACAGGCTTCTATTTAATTATTTTGATAATTGAAGTTATTAAATTCACACTTATCATTATTCAAAGAAATTTTATCGTAATATCATAATAATAAAATTCATAGTAAAAATATGAATGTACACGTGTCAGATACATAACTTTTGTAGAGAGAGTCTAAATTTTAATATGAAACACTTCAAAAATTATTTCTAAAATGAGTTAAATTAGAAATTTCAAAAATGTTTCCTCATTAATATCAATCAATAATAAAAAGGAAGTTTTGTCTTTTTTAAAAGAATGGCTTAGAGACATCTTAACAGTTTTTTCCATAATATGTGGTACATCACTTAATTTTATTGCTAATAATTATTTGAAAAAGACTTAAAGATAACATTGAAGATTATGAAAAAATTTAGAAAAGGCATAATTTACTAGATTTATTTTCGATTGTTTTTGTACTCTTTTGTTTTTTGCAATTTTATACACTTACCACAGATTCTCAATGCTTTAATATTAAGAATCAATGATAAATTATACAATAGTTTATCATCATTATTATTGACTTATGAGTATTTCCACTCACCTAAAGAAAAATTCTTGGATTTTCAAGGAGTTCCATCCGTACTATGTCCCCTACATTAAACAATGAACAGTAAGAAAAATTAAGACAAATATCACAAATCTCTTGGGTAAAAATGGTTCCTAAATCAAAATTCCAAAAAATTGTATAGCTGTGGTTCTTAAGAAAATTATATTTATTACAAATTTCCTCCGAGTCTCATAATTCTAGCAGTTAGAAAATATTTTTGGGAAATATTTTAAAATTCAAACGATATATTGTATTTTCACTAAAATGATTAAATTCTGAAGTGAAATGAGAACTTGATAAAATTAAAGTATATTTCTGAATAAAATTTCTAAAAAATTTTAAAGTGAAAAAAATAAATAAATTTTTGAAAAATTAAATTTATTATAAGTCACTTCCGAGGTTTGCATTTCTATCAAATAAATAATTTTTATTTTAAAATTTCTTAAAATCCAAACGATAATGCATTTAACAAAAAAAAAAGTTCCACTTAAATTTGAAGTAAAGTGAAGCGAATATTTATTATAAAAAATAAATTTCTTATAAATTGCAACTAAAAAAAGATTTTGTTTTCAAAAGAGTTGCAAACAGTGGTTTTATAAAGAAATTTTCCCCTATCAACTTTCTTCAAAATCTCCTTTTTCTGTTAATTATCTTATATTTTGTGATACATTATTTACTCGGTTTCTTAATATTTTAATATTTAATTATTTTCAAATTACAAGCTTTATTTCCCCGATTTAAAGCATACGTAAATGTTTTTAAAAAAACCTGTAATAATGATAATCGAAAAACTCTCATTATTACTGTAATAATTAGTGATAACGTGAAATTCTAAAAACAAAAGAATTTTGTCTGGGAATTACCTAAATATGAAGACCACGATAATTTTTCAACCGAAGATTTATTTTATAAAGTTGCACAATAATTCCCTCTGGTTAAAATATGTCTCACGATATAATTAATTATAATTGGGAAATATTATATTTACTCATTCATTCGAAATTTATTTTCTAACGCGGAATCTTGTAAAGTAGAATTTCTATAAAGATACATACAGTTGTTACATTAATTTTATAAGGGAAATAGAAAGTATTATGTCAAATAGAAAACTGATAAACATTGTTGCAAGGAAAATAAAATATAAAGAATTCAAGCGAGGAAGTTAATGCAATTAAATCGTCTCTGTAGCTATAATTTTCAAAACATAATTTCTCAAAACTGTTGTTTGCATAACATTATTTCCCCACTTATAATTTCAGGGAATATATTTTAAAAATATAAATTATTTCAAATATAAATGTATATTAATGTTCATATCTTTAATTGGGAGAATGTATGTGTAAAATTCGTGGACTGATATTCACAAATCTTAAATAATTTTTTGACATTTATATGATCTTAAATGCAACACTATTTATCATTAAAAAACTTCGCAGTACAATAGCTTTCATTCTTAAAAAATTTAATCAACCAATCAGAAATAATATTTCATGGTATTTTTTCCTTACTTTATATGCTCTGCGTAATGTGGCACTAATGTCATAAAAATCATCCAATTCAGTTCCGGGAAAAGTTCAATGAAAAGACACTAAATCAGTAAAGTTAATAATTTTTTAAGTGAGTTCTTTTTAATAAACCTGCAAAGAGAAACGTATACTAAAAAATATTTACTGGGTTATTATTTATAGCTATTTAAATATCCTGTATAAATCTTACACATCATAAAAAGTTGCATATTCTAATACTTGTAATACATCCAAAGACAGTGTAGAAGTTTGACCATGGAAACTACTTTTTAAGCCCACATCACTTAGATTACTCCATTTTTTGCCGCTACTCTATTTAATGCACTATTATTACTACATATAAAAGATACATTCAACTGGTACGCTAACTCGAACATGAATCTCTATAATTTAGAAATTTTGATAAACAAAAGAGCCAAATCTGGCATTCAATTGCCAGAAATATCATTTCATTCGAAAGACATTGCTCCTACAACATATTTTACATACCCCAGTTCACAAATAAAGTTGCCTGGTTGCTTAAAGCATTGTTCTTATGGTCGAATGACAATGAGTTCGAATGCCGACTTAACCAAAGATCCACCGTGTTCCCCAAAGGTGAATGGAATACGTAAAATAAGTCTAGTCGCAATGTCTTCCAAGTGAAATGATACTTTTGGCAGTCGCAGGAGGAATGATATCTTTGGTCTTCTGTTTGGTCCCTGTATCTAAATTACGAAGAAATTCCCAAAGCACTGCTTCCACAGAACTGATAGAGCTAAATACTGGTCTGGGTACAAGGACTGGTGCAAGAACAACGTACAAAGTTACTCTTAATTAAAGAGAAAGTCTTTAATTTGTCTAGATATTGAACTCGCACCCTTTCAGCCACGAACATGGTATCTAAGTTATCTAGATGATGATATTTTATAGAGTGTTGTCAGCATGTTATAAATTTTTTTTATTTAATCTGCTGTATACTTAATACAGAATATTTTTAGAAATGTTGCATGAATTGTGGATTGTCACAAACAATTGATTTTTATGATTCTCGATAAAAATATTCGTTGTTCGCAGACTATGTATTCTGGTAATTTTTGATGGTATTTTCAACACATTTTTTTGCTACTCATAGACAAATGTTTTACAGTTTTGGATGAAAAGTTCGATGGTATCTTTGAAATTTTTTTGTTCGATTCATGCATAAAATGTTTACGCTAAAAAAGTTCAAAACCAGCAAAGGGCTTATAATAAATATCTTGCCCAGATATGACAAAACTCACTCTAGGTGTAATAGGCCTCCCAAGGCGTGAAGGTCTTTTATTTTCATCAAGCTAAAATCTATACGAATTGGAGTTCTTCTAATCATAGAGCTCAAATCTTCGAACATCGAAGCTGCCCTTTTTCTCCATTTATCAATAAGACATTATAGCATATTCAGTAACAGCGGCAACATTTGAAGTCCATATAATAATGAACAACAATGAACAAGAGTTCAGAACGAACACTGCACTTTTCACGTCACAGCTTGTACTTAGCACAACACGTAGGAGAATCGCAGACGTCCTCTTCTAATACCTTGACAATGTTGCCAATTCAAGATATTTACTTTGTTATTTAATTACGATGAAAGAAAACTAGGCCGTATAGTCTCGAACCAGATATTTGGGAGTGTATTGTCTTTTCGACCAGTAATTCTGTAGCATCTTACAACAAAATACAGGGTCATATATCGGCCTATTTTAGAACTGCGTTTTTCTTTTTCTTTATATATAACCAAGTGTAATATCTCATTTTAATCAGACTCTTTTTTTCGTCCTCTTTTACAGGCTTTCGAAAATGTATCGTTAATTTTAATCACTCTGTAACCAAACATACTTTAGTCTCATAATCCTTCGAAAAGGTAATGAAATATATTATAACGTCAGGCATTGTACATTTATCGAGAAACTTTTCCCTATTTCATCTACTCTGTTTATTTGATTTTTTTTTTGGATCAAGAAGAATATTAAACAACTTTTCAGCATAAAATTCTTTAATAAAACTTCTCTAGACAACAATCGTGTTGTAATTTATCTGAAGATGAAATTCACAAAATTAATCCGACATGTTAATTCTACATCAAAATCATGTAATCTTTAAATGTTAGAAAAAAAAGAAAAGAAATCTGATCGAATAAGATTTCCACCTGCATAAGATTGTTTTTTCTTCATTAATAGTGGGTTCTAAAGTAATCTTATTGATGAATCACTCGCATGAAATTCATTAAGGCTTTGTCTTCCTTTAAGAATAAGTTCTTTATTTTTGTAAAAATGATTGCTTACCTCTTCATATTCCGGCAATTTTGAAATTGTATAATCTGCTTCAGCGTTTTTTTTAAAAAAAAATCCACTTAAATTTTTTTATTAATAATTGATTGTTTATGAAAGCAATAAATAAATCAGAACATCCACTTTACGGTTAATTTAAATCGGCAAGGACGATTTACATTTTTTTTTACCATAAAGTAATTGTTTCTTTCGTTACATTTGAGATCAAGTGTACGTCACATTGTTTCACTTATAATTAGTCTGTGAGTTAAATAAATAATTGTTTTCACCAATAATGTTGAATATACAGTTTTTTTCACCCATCCAAAACAAGTAAATTTACCAGTGGAATGAGCTCTTCAGTGAGCAGATGGAAAGAAAATATTGGCCATTATCTGAGTGGGATGGGTTATTTTATATATTATTGGAGATTTGTCTCTTTTGATACATCTATTAAAAAATAAATACTTATTAATCATTAAATAAAGATAAATTTATTTCCTATAGCTTGTCTAAAGCACATTAAATATTAATATTTAATTGTTCATGTAATCAATAAATAAGTCATAACATCCACTTGTTTATTTTAACTTGGCAAAAACGATTTAAATTTTTTTTTAAATTTTGCTTTAAAGTTGCTAGACATTAAAAGACAATTTCTGTAAAGGTTGTTAATTTGGATTTAATATTTCAGAAGTTTTTTTTTGGTGATTTTTATCTGGTATCGGCTCTCAGAAAAGTTCCAAAAAATAAATTTTAATAAATTTTATCAATTAATGTTGAGTGTAGCATTAATTTAAATTCTCTAAATCAATAAAATTGCAAAAAAAAAATAAAGAAAGAAATAAAACTACATTAACTTATTATATTTCTTTATATAAGTATATTTATTTTGCTAATTATTTGTGGATAGCTCAAAAAATTAAAATTAAAGAAAAAGATTTTTGAAAAAAACTGTTAAAGCATCAATGTAATGCTTTAAACATTCATAAAAGCATTTACAATATCCTCACAATCATTTTAAAAAATTAATTCCATTGAAAAAAATTATGTTTTCGTATTATACCACAATGTTAGTATTATTCGGTGAGTTATTTTGCATAAAGTATTGCATTATTATTGCTTAAAAAAGAATATTAATCGTCTTTCTGAAAAATCTTTCAAAGCCCGCATTCAAATATATTTGATATTATTTTAGAACAAATATTTAAAAAAAATTAAAGTGTTTTTTTTTTTGCAAAGAAAAAAAATTTATTTTTTTTAATAGATTTCCTAATAAAAAGAATTTTTTAAGATAGTAAATTTTTATGAATAGCTTGATATTTGTTAATAAGTAAGTTATTATGTGAATCATTTGATACTTTTTATAAATTTATGGTTTAATAACTCAAGTCTACTGTAAAGCAAATAAAATCAACAGAATTATTTTCAGGCAAGATATTAGATGTGGAAATTTCATAAAAACTTTTTGCATTCCTTTCATTGTATAAAACTGAGCAAGTGTTCTCTAAATTCAATCACACAAAAGAAAAAGAATTTAGTCATTCTTCTATCACAATCACTTATTAATAAAATAATTCTTCAAAAAATTAGCAAATGGTAAAACCTGATACAAACTTAGACAATAACCGAGAAAACTAAGTGAAGCAAAATTTATACTTCCTATCAATTATTTAAAGAATTTTAGAAATTCATTTATAATATAATGAACTAGATATAGCAAAATGATATATATATATATATATATGAATTTAAAATCACATCTGACTGAAATTTCAGTTTAAATGGGAAAATATATTAGGTTGGGGAAAAAGAAATCCATTATTCTTACGTGAAGTTTATGTAACTTCTTTTGGATTCACTTTGTAATATTTTTTTCGTTTTTATGTTAGTGAATACTGAAAATCCGAATTTACAGAAACAAAGTGTAGAAAATTGTCATTGTAGATACAGGGAACACACTTGAAATTTCTTCACGCGAGGCAAATATTTCACTTTATGAAAGGTTGCAGTTACAGAAGATAAAAAAAAAATGTTTAATTGTAAATATATGATACTTAACTGTAAAAAAAAATTATTTTACAGTTAACCTTTTTTTAATTTAAACTACTTTACTCGTAATAAAAAAACATTATAATTTTTACTATATACGTTTCTAAGATTCGGCGGCTCTCTTGAAGAATTAGATGGCACACACAATGGTTGAGAAGTTCTGTTCTAATAATTTCTACAGAAATTGAGTGTAGTAGGGAGTATTTTATGTATAGAATATTCTGGATTAGAATCGCATATTATTATAACAGCATAACAACGCATAACATCCATTTAAAATATTAGGTTGAGAAAAAAGAAATCCATTATTTTTACGTGAACTTTATGTAACTTACTTTGGATTCACTTTGTAAAAAGGTTTAAAACAGCTTTCATATAGATTTTTAGGTCTTGCGCGTTACGACTGCTGACATGCGGTTAACTTCGATCATTTTTGATATTTTACAGACATTTCCGACGATGCTGTATCCACATGCGAGGTGCATCTCTAACATCAAAAATACCCGAACGGAATCGATGAAACAAAAATTGTACGTAACTGGTTGTTACAGTCTTATATAGGTCGATAAACACCTTTCACAATTTTAGCCACCCGGCTATCTTTTTCGCCGTTACAAGAGAAAAACGAAAATGTATCGAATTTTCTGTTTGTTGTCTTCCATTTTCAAAACCTTGTACTCGTAACTGAATTAATCAAACAAAAAAAACCGTAAGAGGATATTTTAGTGTCAAATGTCACGTTTCCAACGAGCATAAATCTGAAATTGTTTGATAGATACCTCACGAGATATCCATCACTACAGACGTCTACCGAAAAAATAATGGATTACTTTTTCCCCAACCTATTATTCTATTATTTAACAAATGAAATTGTATACATTACAAATTAACTCAGTTATCATTTCTCAAAACGATGCTTTACATCGAGAAATGATGAACAGGTTACCTGAAAATAAAGCGAAAGCGACCAGTTAACCACGGTTAACTGGAAATAAATCAAATGAGATTTATAATGCCCATCTCACATAGAATCCTTTTCCACCTTTTCAGCACAAAAAGAGGTGGAAGTGGCACATCCTTTGTCAAGTGGGACACCTAGTAGCCACTAGGTAAAGTGTGATTACTTTGCCCTTTGTAATGCCATTGTGATCATTGAAAGTGGGTGGTTTTTCGTAATTTCAACGTAGAATCTAAACAGAGAAACACCCCCACACTTGGCCTGCCACCCCCACAGATATTATTTTACTTGAAGGACATTGCGACCACTGAGTGTTGCTCAGTAGCAATTAGCGAATACACTGGATCTTCAGTAGGATCGGGATTCCAACTAATAACCGTCCGTTAGTGAGAGCGAACGCCGTAACCAACCAGGTCACCACTGCGAAAGTTATTGAATATTGATTTCAAGACTCTTTTATCCGGATTTTTATGCTTTTCTGATTGGTGACATATTGGAAAAGGCAAAAACACATTCTCTGAGTATAAAATAGTACTTTTCAAAAAATCGTAAGGATAATTATTTTTAAAATAAATTACACTGTGTGAATACATAGAAAGGAATATTTGTTTCTGCAAATATTTTTTCTCGTTCCCAGAGATAATGGGTAAACGAGTTTTGAAAAATAAGAAAATAATCCCATGCTTTTTTTTTAAGCGAAAAGAGCTCCAGAATGGAACATTAAACCAATTTTAATTAACTTTCACCATGGCATAAGCAAATTAACAAAAAGTTCAAATCAGCATTAATTTTGTTTTAAATTAAATTATAAACGCTGATGAAAATTTCGAAACTTAGTTTTCACTTTAAGTTAACCAGCAACCGACATCCTTACCCAAGTTTCCCCCAAATCCGTGTTCCTGATTTTAACTTAACCCGAAAAAAAATTTTGGCGGACAACTTAGTTACTTATATTTTAACATCACTGCTGTCAATTTTATGCCAAACTAAATTAGAACAATTTAAATAGCACCTAAATTATTAAATAGAACACCTAAAATAGAAAAAACTAAAATGTGCGTGCTAATAATTTATGCGAGTTCATATGGAGCAGCGACAAAAGAAAGAAAATATTTTTTTGACTTTCTTTTAAAGTCAATATCCACACATATTCCACCTATAATTGATTTATTTATTTTTCAAATAAAATACGTGAGTAAAATCTTATTTTCGCTTTCTTTGATGTTATGATATCTCGGCGCCATTTCCTTGGCGATAATTCAGCTTGGCGTAAAATTGGCTGCAGTGAAATAATATATAAATACCAAAATCTCTTTTGGTAGAGATTAGAACTTTTTAAAACTCACTCTAAAAAAATTTTATGAAAGAAAAAGATTGGAAAAAATCCCGTATTTGGTGAAACGAATTGAAGCACGAAACTTAAAATATATTTATTTTAAATTAAAACCATCATTTTAATAATAATAATGATTTCTTTTTTGAAGTGTTATTTTTTTAGTTACAGACAAGTACATGAAACATGATGAAAATTGTTCACTCCGTAGTTAAAATCATGTTTCTACGAAATAAGATCATGAGGATATGTAAAATAGTTGAAACAAATCCTTTGATACTTTGTCTATGCATAATTACAACCTTTTTCGACCATTTGACCTTTAAGAAAGGAAGTATCAATGTCATGCTTTAAGTTACAATTGAATAATTATGTACTCTAACACAGAACACAACTTGAATTATTTCAAAGTATAATATAAAAAAGGAAAAATATTTTATAAATCTTAAATGTTCTGTAAAGATAAATGTTATTTATTAAAATATGTTGGAACAAAAAAAAGTGTTAGATGCTTGTTTTTTCGTTAAGAATTTACTTTGATCATGTGATTTATATATTTGATTCGTCATCAATGGAATTCGAATGCTTTAAAAATGCTTCTATTTTTAGAATATGCATGTTAAGGAACTTGTGTAATTGAGCAATTATGGTCTTATTTTTATTCATATTATAGATTTCCGACATAAGAATATATGAATAAGAAAATAAAAAAGAATAGTAAATTATTTATTGTTTTATTTTGAAATAATCTGTTAAATGTCCAAATGAGCTGAATCAGTCACAGATAGTTTTCTTTTGTTGGTCACTCAACGGTCATCTTTTTGCCCACGGTGTCTAATTAGACTGGGACCTACGGCTTAAAGTTGGTTTGCAACCACTGCAAACAGTTACATCCGCTGTGGGATTCAAACCCACGAACTGCTGAACCGAAAGTCGAGAGCTTTAACCATTCGTTTGCCAGCTCAGCAGCCAATGACGGGAAATTAAAAACATTCTTTATAATCAACTTTATTTTAATGTGATATGAATTTGAACAAATTCTAAATTTTATTGCTTAGTGTGCCAATACATTTAAAAATCTGGAAGTTCACTTTTAGTATTAAAAAAATTTGCTTATTTTTTTAAAAAATTGGTAATAGAGGTAAAATAAGTATTAACATTAATAAATAAATACAATAAATGATATAAAAATATTAAAAGAAAATCATTTTAAATCTATTCTATAATAAGAAATAAATATAATATGTTAAATTATGGTTTTTCTAACTACGAATTTTAGAAACAAAGTTTTGAGGTACATATAGTTATAAAACAATTTTTTAATATCGAAGGGGGAAAAAATTCGTCTCAAAAAATATTTTTGAAAATTTATTATTGCAATTTTAAGTAATGTCATATAACAGAATAAAGTTTACTGAAATGAATTTAATTTTAAGTTATGCCGATTGCTTTTAATATTTTACATTTTTATTGATTTACTTAAAAAAATGTGAAATTATTTAATAATTTTAATAAATTAATTTTCAAATCCGTTTTCTTCCGTTTTATGTTTGCAGATATTACAAATTTACTTGAAATACATTTTAAATGCCAAAAGATACCAAAATAATTAAATAGCATTCATTATTTAAAGCAACTTGTTTTTAAATTAATCCAAGGCGCCCGCCAGACATGGGCGAATGAACTTAGTAAAAGCATCTTCATCTACGAGGAAATACGACTTTGGCTCACAAATGGTAGTACCATCTGGATCTTCAAATAGAGAGATAGGAAGCCAGAGAAGACCCAATGCCTGCCTTTTAATAGCCCCAGAGGCATTAATTTGGAATGAGAACATTGCGAAATATTTGATGTGCCCCAGCCACCATTTGTGAACACCACGGATCTTCAGATTGGCAGGGATTCGAACTCACTATCTTCCGGTAACGAGAACGACGACTTAACCAACCAGAACACTGAGGCCTAAACGAAATTCTAAAATATAATCTTAGATAAATGAACTGTATATTCAAATGTTCCACTATGCCTGGTATACAGTTTAAGTTGCACATATTTAATCCTTATATAGTAACTGATTTAACTATAATAAAGAGTGAACAATCAATTAAATAAATTGATTGTTCACTCTTCATCCCCTTTTTTTCAAAACCTCAAATAGAGTATTTAAGGCGCCAAGAAAATTTTTTCAGCGGAAAAAAAAAACTGAATTAAAATCTTTTTTTTTTCTTTTATACAGTTTCTTAATGATTAAATTAATTATGATATATGCAATTTCAACGTCAAAGAAGACTCCTTGTTCAAATAATTTGCCAAATCGGCAAAGAAACATGTTTCCTTCTGTGTTTCTAGTGTTGTTCTTTATATCTTAAAGCAAGAATATGTTAAGTTTTGTTAAGAGAGATATTATTTAACAAAACTAACATGTACATTGTAGATAAATTCACAGTTCACCGATCAAATACTTCTTAAGTCATATATAAAAAAAGAAATTGTTAATAAAGTTATTTTATAGAAAAGTTTTCATAGGAAGATGAAATTTATTTTTTAAATTCATTGTTTAATCACAGAATTTATATATAAAAGGTTGTGATAAAATTATTTTTTTCAATTATATTGCTTGTATTTTTAAATAAAATATTATGTTAAATGCAATGAATATTTAAAGTATATTTTTTCAATGAAACTCAATAGCTTCATTAAAATAAAAAGATAATTTTTTCAAATCTTTTATTAATGAGTTCATATTTTTAATTTAATAAGAATTGTAAAAAGTGTAAATTATATTCTTATATAAGAAATTAAATAAGAAATAATAAGTTCCTATAGTAAATAAAGAAATTTAAATCGGCATAAATGATTTTTCTACATATTACGAAACATTAAATACAAACTTTGATAAAAATTTGTTTTAAAGAATATTCTAAGCGCAAATGTAATAATTCAATAAAAAAGATGGAAATATAAAAAAGTAATTATTTTTAATTATTTCATTTTCAGTGAGAGGAAATTAAAAAAAGAGGAAAAACAAAATCGGAAATGAAAAGTTGTTTTTTTTTTAATACTTTTTAATCGCGTATTTAAGTAAAAATTATCTAATTAGTAAATATTGTTAAATTCGTGAAACTATAAATCATTTGAGCATTGAAAAAGATAATATAAATTTTGTATTTTTATTAAATTGTTAAAAAATTTATTAATAAATTTCGTATTCCAGTGAGAATACTGTTTACTCTGCGTTTCGAAACTTAGTTTTTATCATGATATTTTTTTAAAAATCATGATATTTTTTTTACAATTTAATAACTAATTTCTCAAGTTGTTGCTTTTTTTATTGGGGATTTTTGAATTTTGTAATATTTGTAAAAACAATTAAACAAAGTATTTTGCTTAACAAGTAAATATATTTTATTAATGACATAACCCACACACATAAGATTAAATAATGGATTCTACGATTAGGAGAAATAATATGATATAGCATTCAATTTTGTTATTATATTTTACTTTTTTAGCTATTCTGAAAAGCCTTTGATGTTTTTGGAGACCAAAGGGTTGGATATTTCTGAAATTCAAAGTACAACACTTTTTGCGATGACTTATCGAAAAAGGGAAAACCTGGAAAACAGGTAAACATCTTCCTCATTAGATTTGTCTGCACGCCGTCCAACCTGTCTAGTGGTTAGCACAACTGACTACGGATGGGGAGGACCTGGGTTCGAATCCCGGCTCGGGCATGGATGTACTTTCTTTCTTCCCTATTTTTCCTGTCTTTTTCTCAGATGATGGATGAATGTGGCCCGGCCTGTAAACGGGTTTTGTGGTGGTGTGGCGTGAGCGATGCTACTCGTACCTCCGTGACTTGGTTCACAGGTGCCCACCGGGTAATGATAAAATGAGTAGCAGTTTCCGGCTTTGTTGCGGCAAATGTACTTCCTTGCTCAAGAGTGCCCGCCATTAGAAATAAAAAGATTTGTCTACACGAATATAACAGTACAAAATAAATTTGTCCTCATTCACTGGTGTTCATATCATTTCTCTAATATTTCATTTCCAGGCGGCGGTCACCACGTTGAGAACAGTATTATTCTTTTCCCCGAGGTTTTATACCCAACTCCAGAAACATTCTTTGTGATTACTAACTATACACAGTTATATAAAACTAAGTTGTGCTCCCAATGTCTTCCAAGTGAAATGATATCTCTCTATATGGCATGCAGACCATGAGGGTTTATGCTTTTCAGTACGAGCCATTAATCATTTCCGAGTTTACCATGGCGTATACAATGTTTGACTTGCTGTGCAGGATACGATCGATTTTATTCTGAAGATGTAATGCTGAAGGATGGAAATATTCTGAATGACTCATTTTATAGGGAAGACAAAGTGAACTTCTTTCTCTTCTGTTTTCGGAATATGGTCATAAGATAAGTATGCAAGACGCCTGAAAATATAAGAAAAATTAATATATTTTTTGAGAGAAATCCTTTTAGGGTGAATAATTAAAACTCATAAAAACAACTGTTTATTAAAATTTCGATACCAAATTCATCCAAGTCTATAAAAATAACTTGTCTTAGAGAGTGAGAGATTATATATTTATAGTGAAAGTATTAATTTCAGAAAAAGAAATTATTTATCTTAAATATATTAATTTTCATGTTCATTTAATTTTTAAGAAGTCAATTTTCGAGAAATTTTCGGAAATCTAGAGAAGAATTAAATTAAAAGAAGTGACTACTGATGTTATATGTTATTATAAAATATTTTAATTATTATAATATTTAAAGTATTTAGAGAGTTCAACTTATAAAGTTTATTACAAAAACAATGAAAAAGATGTCTCAAAAGAATGTATGCTGTGTTCGAATTTTAAACAGATTTTACAATGTCAGAAGTTGAAAGTTATGAAAAATGCATCAAAAAAGATCCTACATGTAGATGAAATTTTGTGCGACACGAGTGAAATAAAATTTATTAAAATATTACGAATGCAACACAAATTAATATTTGAAAACAAATTATTAAGATAATAATTTAAACATGATTATAAATATGACAAGCAATGATAAACTGTTATTAATAAAACAGAATTGTGAAAGGGGTAACCAGTAAATATAAAATAAAAAAAGGCTTATAAAAATGCTTTTCAGGTCATAAATATAAAATTTCTGTAACGCAAGGTTTTCGAGGTTATAGAATATCAAAATATTCTATAACCTCGAAAATTAATAATGTATATTATGTAATCTGTTAAATTAATCTGATTTAAAAATGATTTATAAGCCAGAAAAAGAATTTTGAATTATCGTTATACAAAGATTTATTTAGTTATTTAAATAATTTACAAATTCTTTACTAGTATCATAAAAAATTTTGTTTTGATTGAAAATCATAATTAATTGATTACATTTTATTTTGAGACCATTTCTAAAACTAAATAAATGTTGATTACGATATATATTTATATATGTATATATATTTAAACTAAAAAAAAATCTGAAATAAACATTAAATTACTTATAAAAGAAATAGTTCAAAATAAACATCGATACTATCTAATAAAATTCCTACATAAATTTAAAACAAAAAAAGATATAGCAGAAAATTGAAGATTTTAATTAGTTTTGCATTTAAAAAGCAAAAGTACTTTGTAAGTAAACTTTGCAATAAATATTATTGAGCTTATTAATACCTTGTTTCATACTCTTGAAGATAATTTAAAATTTATACGTAAGCAGTTAAGAGTTGAAATAAAAATGTTCAAAGCATTTCATAACCAGAATTCTGAATATAATCGAAATTTAATTTGCACATCATTTGAATAAATACAGTCTGAATAATATTTATGAATGAATTAATTTAAAATGAAAAAAGTATTTATTTTCAATGTTATAATAAATACAGAGAAATTTGTGAAGGAAATAATTTGATTCCTCTCGAAATTAAAGTCGTGTTTTGAAGACTTGTATTTGTAAGGCACTTCTTTATTTTTAACTCAGTCATAAATTAGATTATGCTACAAATTCTTTGATTTCTATTTCGTTTCAAAACATTTGGTTCGTTTAAGTAGAATTTTTTTAAACTGAAATAAAATATGATCTCTTTGTGCATTAAAATACAATTCAAACAACTGTCTTTCATGAATATTATTAATTAGAATGACAAAAGTTATAAATATTTAACTTTTATTGTGATGAATAATTAAAAGTACACACGCGCATGTATATATATATATATATATATATATATATGGTGATCTTTTTTAAAGTGACAGTGTTTGGAGCGCCTTGTTTCTCTATCTAATAGCCGAAATGGCACAAAACTTGGTATTTAGACTAATCGAAACATGGGAAAAAGGATTCCGTAAAAAACATTTTAGTTCCAAAAATCACGGCTAGGGCATTTTGTAGCGCTTTACAATGTATAAATTGTGAGAAAAGGAAAATACTAATGCATACAATCGTACAATTAAATTATTAATGTTTATTTCATACATAAAATTCGCCGTTGAGGAATTAGACCACATTCACTGTCACATGTGAGCACCGTACTTAGAAGTAACCAACAATAATAATAAGTAATTTCTTTCTGGTTCGAAATTTCCGAAGAGGTGCGGATGCATTACATTGATTCATAAATACAGCTTCACCAGTAAAGCACGTTCGAGGCATGGCCACTGGAGTTCGTTTACTTCAGCTGAGATTGTTTGTCGGAGTTGTCTATTACTTGCTTTTATACCCCCTATTACTGGCGCTGTCATCGCGCAACATTTACATTATTCCTTGATACCCTTGTTTTATGCTAATTCTCGTTATTGTGAGCTACAGCAGCGCCACAAAATTCCCTAGCTGCGATTTTAGGAACTAATATTTTTTTTTTTTTTAATCTTAGACTAGAATGTGAGCCTATGTCTTTATGTAATTTTTGCTTGTATGGATGGGTACCACCCCTCTTAATTTGTAAAATGAATTTAGAATCCTACTGTGTGTATATATATATGCACATACACATAGATGCTGCTGCATGATGTTTTTGGCAACATGTTTGATCTTGGCAAATATTTTGGAGGATATTAACATTTTTCTAGCAACCTGGATTTCTTTATACTCCAGAAATATCGATAATACTAAGGGTATTCAAGAACTTCATATTTTGGCAAATCTAGCTTATAAGTCATTGCTGGACGATTTAAAACCATTTGTTTTATTTACACAGTGTGAGGATAATTCGAGTAAATTTTCCTTTTTTTAAAAAAAAAAAAAAATTCTAATGCTTTTTTCATTTTATTTTTTGTTATTGATAGGATTTAATTTACTTATTTAGAAAGGTATTTAAACGCCAAAAAATTTAGAAATACCCCAAAAGAGAAGGAATGTGTGACATTTGTGCTATATATATTTATTACTTGGTGGTATTGCGCATATATCTTTACGAGTGTTAATGAATACACATGTGAATCTGAAATAGATGTATTATAATATAATGTTATTTTTTACCTAAAATCTAAAATAAACTTTAAAATATGAAAAATGTAGAAAAATGAAATTTTTCATTGAAAAATTAGCTTAATTTTATGAAAAATGTAAGCTTAGCTAAATTTGTTATTAATCATTTCGTAAATTATTTAAAGTAAATAAGTTATGTGAAACAACATAAGTTCAAGGCAGAATTCTGTTAACTTAGAAATAGGAGAATAGCAAATTTAAGTCTTTTTAAATGTACATTTAAAAAGTAGTTGACGGAATTTTTTATTAATGGCACACACTTTAATTGAAAATTTTAATGATCTTATAATAAACACTATTGAATTCAGGACTTTTTAGCATTGGCAATTTAAATTAAAACAAAATTAATTTTTTGATTTTTACATATTATATTAAATTAAAAGAAAATAATAGTTATGTTAAATATCAAAATGTATTTCTCATACAAAACTTTGTTTAAACAAAATAAAAATGAAACTAATCTCATCTTATAACTGAATTCAAATATTTGATGCATTGTTTGTCTACTTATTTTTCTATTTACCAACGAATCCATGAATGTTTGTGAATGTATTTATCTGTTTATTTATTCATCTCTTTAAACATCAACTATCTGTCGATATACTTTGCTTTCAAATGAAAAAAAGTGTAGACAAGAAAGGATTACATGGTTATGAAGTTCAGTTTTATTAGTAATAAAGTATTTTATTGAATTATGAAGTTTTTGAATCATAAAACCATTTATATATATAACGATGTGCAGCTAAATATAAAAATTGTAACATCAACAATTTATAATACTTTAACATAAAATTAAAAGAATACTATTTTATTGTTGCCACAGAAATTTTATAATAGGCAATTATTTTAAAATGATGAGACTGCCTTGATGGGTAGATCAAGAAAATGTGTCGCAGAGGCTTTCAATCTGATAAATTAGGCCAAAAAATAAATGAAAGTAAAACAAAATTATAATGGAGACTTCAATTCAGATGATATATCTATTCCATAGCCATTTAAATTGTAAAATTGCATCTTTGAAACAGTGTCACAGTTTTAATATCTTGGAACTAACATTACCACTAACAATGATTTGATCGTGTAGATAAAAAACAGGTTCGCCATGTCAAATAAACGATATCGTGGCCTTCCTTAAAAACCGCATAATGTAATAGTTGGAAGTTATTTCATGTGTAATTTCAGTGAGAGCACTTAGCACTAACAAATAGAAAAATAAAAATACTAGCTATCGATATTTCTTAATTGTCAAAGCAAAAGCATATGAAGTATCATCAATTGTAGCAATTACTTTATTATCAGGATTTGCATTTATTTTACTTATTAATTATTCTTCGAAACCCCATTTAAAATACAGAAATATTATAAGTAAAATATGATACAACTTTAAATGATGAACTCATACATACTGAGATTTTTTTGAAGCCAAATCTTCTCTCTTTCTTAGATTCATACATCCTAATTTAAAATAGGCATTATTAACCTAATAAATGAGTAGAATAATCAATAAATGCATAAATCTAAGATCAAAACCTCAACCATTATACAAACTGATCAAAATCGGAAAACGGCATTCGAGGATTTATTTAACTGAAGAAGGGTATTGTTCAATGGTGTAAAAATTTATTTGATTGAAAAAGATAATTTTTTAGGCTGAATCTGTTTTTATAACAGAGACAATGCTGTATCACCAACTAAATTATTAAAGTCAAGAAGCAGTGCTATGGTCTAATTCTCAGAGAGCTTTCTTGACGACAGAGAACATTAAACCTGATCCAAGAATTATATTAGATTGGGAAAAAATCGGTTATTTTTACGTGCTTCTAAGATTTATTTAAATGTTTTTGATTAGATTTGTGCAAATGATTTCAAACTGTTTTGTGCGATCTTTATCTTCTGAACAGACGACTATTGCTTACTTTTTCGACTATGAGCCTACCTGTGTGAAAGGAATCTTTAACATTAAGAATATAAATAGGAATGGAAATGATGAAACTAAAATTTCACGTAATTGGCTGCTACAATATCAGGATCATAAACACTTCCTGATTTTTCACTGCCTGAGTAGTATTTTGCCCTTTATTGAAGAAAATCTGTGGGTGTACTGACTTTTTTTTTGCTGACTTCTGTTTTTAATAACGTGTACCTTAAAACCAAATGGACCCAATAAAAAACTATTTTTTAGTGCATACCGTGATCTTTCCAATGAGCATAAATCTAACATTTCATGATCGATACTGAATACTACAGCCATTGACCGAAAAAATAATGGATTTCTAGAGGCCAGTATGCCTGACTGCGGATAGGGAGGTTTTGGGTTTGAATCCTGCTTCGGGAATGGGTGTATTTTACCTTTCTCTCTCTCCTGTCTTTGTCCTTTCCTTGTATGAATGGAGTATGAATGAAACTGTTACCTATGGCATGTATGTGTGTACTGAGGAAGTTGGACTTTATACCAAATTATGGTTCAGTTAAAAAAGTAGAGCAGCGACCCCATATTGCCAATTTGACTATCAATCGTCAAAAAAAATTTCTTGTAATGTAAATTGAACCATATATTACAACAAAAATTTTAATTAAGTTACCTCAAAAGCAATGCAGGATCTTTGAGAATGGAACAAGGATAAAGATGCCAAAGACATCACCCAAAATAAATTTCAAAGGATCAAACGGTCATTATGGAAGCCAAATCTTTATGCTGAAACACTGGTAACTAACAATAGAATTCAGCACAGAAAGGGTAAGATCAACAGAATGTCATTTAAAAAATATTTACAACAGCATTATTCTGAAGCAATTGCTTAAATTACTCACGGGATTTTTCGAAAATATTTTAAAAATTAAAAAAATACTATTCATGTATTTATGATTAAATTATAATCATAATTAAATTACTTAATTAATTGCCTACAATGCCATACTTAAATGTATTTTTTGAATTGTATTCAAAATAAAGAGAATATATCGACTTGCTGCGCATTAGTAATGAGAAATGAATCTAAATAATAAAAAATCACCGATTAATAATTAATTTGTTTGATTAACACTGATTAAAAATAAATTTATACGAGAAGGAGTTTTAATATTTCAATAACTATAGTTCTTTGAAAAATAATAACTTATAAATAATAATCAAAAGTTTCTTAAGATTCAAAATCAAAAAAATCATTTTGAAACTTGAATAACTATTAATAAATATTTCTAGGAACTTTCTTTTTATGACCCGGTATGTTTTCTTTATTTCCAGCAGAAATAATATATAATGCGCTCACTTACACGCACAAATCAAGGTGAATATAAAATATTTTTAAATCATTTGAAAACTTTCATTTTATGGAATTTTAAATAGGACGAATTACGTGTAAAAATTAAATTTGCATAGTGGTTCAGAAATCTAATTGTGTTGTTGTTACATATATGACTTGGGGAAGCCAAACTCGCTCGTCAAGGACTGGGCGGATGAAGTCTGAAAGAGCGGCTTCTGTTTTTGAACAGAATACATCCCCTACGAGGGTCGAAGTACGACTTTGGTTCGAAGATGGTAAGCATCCCATTTGGGTCTTCCAATTTAGAGATAGGAAGCCAGAGAAGACCTAAGGTCTACCTCCTAACATCTCCTCAGGTAGTAATTTGGAAAGGGAACATGAAGGACATAGCGAAATATTTTACGTGCCCTACGACCTTTGTAACACGACGAATCTTCGGATAAATCGGGATTTGAACTCACTACCCAGATAGCAAACAGTGGTCCTCAGGATGTTCGGAGAACGTCCTCTTACGTCCATCTGGACGTAAGAGGACGTCCGATAGGGGTGCAGCGACGTCTTACGGACATTCTCCGCACGTACCAATGTCCGGAAGTAACACGTACGTAGGTCGTCCCATAGACCTCCGAGACGGACGTGATTTGGCACATATTGGACGTGATTTGGCACATATTGGCCGTGATCTGACACATATTGGACGTGATTTGGCACATATTGGCCGTAATCTGGCACATATTGGACGTGATTTAGCACATATTTGGACATTCATATAACAGCCATATTAAGCGTGTTTTTAAATTTTAGTATTAAATAATTAGCACTATCATTGTTTTTAAGCAATAGTTCAGTAAACTTTTTGTATGTTATTAAAGTTAACATACTTTATTTACTAATATAATTATGTGTATTTTTGTTTATAACTTCATTATTATTCATTAAGTTTTTTCACTGTTATTTTTTTCTGCAATAATTCAGTAAACTTTTTGTATGTTATTAAAGTTTACATACTTTATTTACTAATAATTATGTGTATTTCTGTTTATAACTTCATTATTATTCATAAAGCTTTTTTCACTGTTATTTTTTTCTGTAAGTAGTGGCTGATACCATTTCGCAAAAAAATAAAGAAATGAAAAATAATTATTTTTCCTTTCTTTAATTTTTTTTGCAACATTATTATGAATATAAATTACTACTTTTCTAAAAAATAAATGCAATAAAATTGTCAAGTTATTAACCGAAAATTTCATTCGAAGGAAATATTAATACTTCTGACAAAGGAATTATTTTGGGGTATATCTAAATGCTAAATTTTTAAAATGAAAGATATCTAAAAAAGGCTACATTATTTAGAAGTATATCATACTTTTAAACAATGTAGCATTTTTTTAAATATAAGAGAAATATACAGGTTTTAATATAAGCAAATGCATTACAATATTAGCAAATATATTAATATAGATTTAAATATTTGAATTTATGCTTATGTGAAACAGGGGGAACTACTAAGCGATTAAAATTTCATAGAAGAAATAAATACAAATATATCAATTTTAATATAAGCATATATATTGTAATATAGATGAAAATATTTGCATTTGTTTGTAACACAGGAAGAATTTTTAAATGATTGAATTTTAAAAAAGAAAAATAAATAAATATATATGTATATAAAACACTGGTATATATATACCAAAACATTTTATTCACACACATAAATGCACATGAAAATTAACTCATTTAATCTACAACAATCATTTAAATAACAGAGAATCCACAATTTCAATTGGCACAATTAAATTAAGTTCTAATTAATAATTATCTAATTTTTATTTTTCTCACATAAGAAAATAGCCAATTTCTGAAATGTTTCCATGAGACTATTTTAACAGCATCTTTATGATTTATTACACCATAATTACACCATAATTCCATTTCAAACACCATAATTATATTTTGTTTTCTTTGAAATATTCAAAATTCTTTTTTCATTTAAAGAGTGATTCAAAATTGCACAGTTTTAAGTATAAATCAAATGAATTTAAGAAATTAAATGAAATATGATTTGGGATAAAATATAGTTTTTAAATTAATAATTTCACAGAATTCTATATACACACTCAATTTTTATTCACAATCATTATTATTATTAAAATCATTATTATTTACACAATCATTATTTTTTTTCTGTTTCTCCGCCCTTTCTTTAGCATGCCACAGCCAATTCGATATGCTCTTAGCCATCTCTGCTTTTGTAACTTGAGACATATGAAAACAGACTGCATCTATTATTAAAAAAAGAAATTAATATTTTATAAGATAATCTAGAAAGATCAAGATTATCAGAAACAAAACTTTATATGTTAAGGTTTAATGATTATTTCAACAACTTAAATTTTATTTTAAAGATATAAATTAGTTTAAAAGAGCTACTGTTAAAAAAATTCAACACTTGTAAAGAAATAAAGCAAAATAATTTTCTTATCACCATTAGATTCTCATTTGATAGTTAAAAAATAAACAACACATGGACTTAAAGATATAACAAATCCCAACAATGAAATAGCAAGTTTTAAATTTTTAATACTTTTTATAACATATTAAAATTAGTCCGATAAAGATATAACCTTTCAAATTGATTAAATATAAAATTAGTCCAAAATTCAATCCTTTCCAGCCGTAATTTTATAATCTGCAGTTGCTTTAAAATTTCTGAAAAATCTAAACTAGAGATGCATCTTTTTCATTTAAAGAGAATATAAATTTGTTTTTTTGAATCAAAAATTTATTTAGTGAAATCATCATGCAAAATTTTAAGAAAATAAAATTTCATGTGAGAAATGTATACATTTTTCTTTAAAATTTATTATTAAATAAAATTTGTGTTATTAAATATTCATTTCTAAATGAAGATTAAATAATATAATGACTTGTAAGATGACTTTTCTATTAATAATCTACTTACACACTCAAATTTAGGAATGAATTATTTAACATTCAGTTTTAATTTTAGCTCTGTAATTCCCTATAAATACATTCAACACATTAAAACAATACAATTTAAAAATATAATGACTTTGGAGCTACTATGTGATTAACTAATGATCTTTCATAACATTTTAAAGGAAAATTTTTAAACTAAAAATTTTTACATTCATAAATTGTAAAATGAGAAGAATACATAAAATTAGCCAGCCTGAATATTGCTATTTATTTATTGAAAAGACTTGATGCATTATACAGTATAATAATTATATACAAATTAAGAAATCATATATTTAGTTTCAAAACATAAGATTAGAACAATACAAGTACTTTACATTACACCTTAATATTAACTTCTTAACATGAAAAAACAATTTAAAAATAAAATCTTTAGCATTTATAATCTTAATAATGGCCGAATTAAAATATCCATTGAATTATAACATTGGAATATATGTTTACAATCATCTACTTTTTGATAGCAGTAACGTAAGGCTTAACAATTATGATAAATAGTATAATCGTTTTAAAAAGTTTAAGTATAAACAATAAACATTTTTACACTCACCTTCAATAGAATTCTTTGCTTGTGAAAAGTTATAACAAGTTCAGTGAATTATTTTAGTATTTAAATCTTCTTATTCAAAATTTCGTTCACGTTGTTCGATGTGTAAGCACTCACCAGCGATTCCGTGCGTCATCCAAGCATACTTCCGGTTCTTGACGTAAGCAGACTTCCGGTTTGAAATGTAAGCTTTTCTGCGCATGCGTCTAAATGAACGAAGCAAATTTCTCTCGCTCGATTTAATGCCAGGTCTTTTAATTTAGAATTTCGGCACTAACTACGAATTTATAAACGTGCGTGCACTCTAACTTTGTTGGTTTAGCGTTAACTTGTTCGAGTTTTTGAGTTTGATAAAATCGCATTTAAAGCCTTTGCATTCTTATATATATATATATAAAATATAACAGATAAAAAATATAAATATAATACATAAATATAACAGATAAAAAGATTTACATCACATACATAAATAATTCTTTTTTCTAAATGCTCTTCGAGAAAATCAACTGTTTTTATAAGCGCTTTAATTATTTTAATTAAATGATATTTTTAATGGTGAAGAATAAACTGAAGAACGTTTTAATTTTCCATCAAAATTGCATTACATAAATTAAATTGTAACAAGAGAAAATTTTAATAAGATTTTTTTTCCTTACCTGGAAAACAAAATTTAGCGGAAGTAAATACAACATTATATTAAATTTGAATAAACATTATGAACATATTTTAAAAATATTATTATACTTTGTAATCTGTTAATTATTTTAAAACTTATCAATTCGTATTGATCTAACGTATTGACATAATTTACCTTTAGAATATATGTACTGTCTTCATAGCAGTCGTATAACCCTTGAAAATCCCTTTTAAATTCATGTCGTATTAAAAAAAATATAGTTTTGCCAAACATACTCTTTTGTTTTTACAAATATCTTTGTTTATAATTATGATGAAATAAAAGACAGGATCTTTAATAGCACAAAAATTCATAAATTTTACATAAGATGATTTCTACTAATTAAAATGAGAATATATTCTCATTTTAATTACTAAATACAATGCAGCACAAAATTATTTACATTTATTTACAAATTGATATGATTTTTTAATTTTATAAGTAAATAAAAAAAACGCATTCAGATCATTTGTTAGAAAATCCAAAAAAGGATGAAAAAAAACCTTTTCAGGATGTTTATCAACAGATCGTCAAAAACATATCCATAAAAAGACATACTTAGAACAGCTTTACAAGGCTGTCCTGAGGACTTTCTCAAAGAACATCCAGGGGACGTCCAAATCACATCGAAGACGTCGGAGGATCAAATATGGATGTTTTGGATGTCCGAGGGATGTTCACTGGACGTTGTTTGCTATCTGGGTACCTCCCGGTAACGAGAATGACGGCCTAACCAACCAAGTCACCACGGCCAATCTGATTACAGTTTATGTTTATAAGAATCTGACAATGATGTAAGCACGTTCCAGACCCCAGGTTTGATCCCAACCTCTACTGAACAACAAGAGATGGATGTTACTTTTCTGCTTTCTTCATGGACATCTGCAGGAGTTAGTGTTTGGGAGTTTCACTGTTTTCTCCTTTAGGACTCTTAAGTATGACCCAATATCGGTGAAGAAACCTCCCTTAACACAAAAATGTTTTGGACATGAAGCAGTACCTTTAAAACTGCCTTAGGGTGGACAACTATAAACAGGCCTTAGGCTGTTAGGCAGACCCGACTGCAGTGTCTACGCGTGCCACATTGTAACATATAAGTAAAGTTTTAGTGTAAACAAGAAAATTCTTTGTAATATTAAATGATGCTCAAAAACGAATATTACAGAAGTTTAAGTAAAAGAAGTAAATGAACTGGCGTATTTTAAATCGATAAAGAATTACAGGAAAAATAAAAATTTCGAAAAACGTCAAAACTATTTTCTTAAAAATCTCTTCCGAGTTGTTAGAAACAAAATTTTTCGTGATATCTTTTCAGTTCGATTATTTGTCCCTTAACGTTTTACATTACAAAAATGACAATATATATTACTCAAATGACTAAAGTTTGAAATGAAATGCACATTTGATATAAAAATAAAAAACACAAGTACATTTTACGATAAATATCTGCTAGAAAATACTGTTTGTTTTCACAAGAAGCGCAACGTAGAGTGTTTTCATGAGGGAATCTTCCCAATCAACTTTTACAAAAATCTTTTGTTTTTCCAATTAACATCGCGCATAACCATTCTTACATTTCAGCTCTGTTACCAACTTTTTTAAATTAGTTATATCATAATACATTTATTATAATAAAATTATTCAAATTTTTCATATTATTAAATGTTTATCGCAATAATACATTGCAAAAAGTAAAAAGGAAATACTTGAAAATTACTATCGAGAGTATATCGTATCATTTCCAACAAATGATTTGTTTCACGAAGTTGTGAAATAATCTCTTAAGCTAAACTATTATTATCTAATGATAAAATTACAACTAAGAAGTTTTGTTTTCAGTTGTGAATCAGAAATTTGGTTTTGCTTACAAAAAGTATCCCTAAAGATTTATTATTGAATTGGCTTATAGTAGGTTCAGAGGAATATACCATTAAAATATAAAAAATTATAAACACATTGTTGCTGAAAACAAATTAAGGAGTCAAAAGAGTAGGTTGATTCAATTAAAAGCAGCCTAATGAGTTATAAAATTTAAATCTCGTGTGTTATACATGACAATGTCGTGTACAGTCTCATGTGTAATATTATTACTCAAAACTGTTTTAAAAATTACTATTTTGATTTATAATTTTTAAAATATACATTAAGAATATTTTAAAGGCTTTAAATTACTTCAGCAGACAATTAATTTAAGTTACATGGTTTTGAATTATGGAATAATTGTTTTAAAATGTTGTTATCGCTTAGGGATAGGTTAGCAGCCTAAGACTTCTGTTACGCATTTTTAATATCCCCCATATAAATTGTATTTCTAGAGGATTTTTTTTATAAACAGAGGGTCATATTCAAGAACAGCAAAGGAGTAAACCTGAAAAACCAAAAGTAACTACCACGAAAGGAGTGCAATCAGAAGGCAGAAACGCAACATCCATTTATCGCTGCTCAGAAGTGGTTGGGATAGAACCCACAATCTTCCACTTTGAAAAGACACTGTCCGACCACGAAATAACGGTATATCTACACTGAATAATATAAAATTCTATCATAAATTTGTAATTATATTGGATAATACGTTGTAGACTGCCTAACGACCTGAAATTGCTGTTAGGCATTTTAACATCCATCAATTAATTCTCATTCGAGAAAGTTTTTAATAGACAGAGAGTCGTATTCACGGGCCACAAAGGAGTAAATCAAGAAAACTTCCAAGCACCCACATTAACAGACGTGCATACCGAAGACTGAAACGCAACACTCACATCGCAGTGTCTACAGTGCCTGGGTTCGAACAAAGGACTTTATGCTCTGAAGAAGATTGTGTTGTCAATAGGAAACGGATAGCATTCATGTTTCGCGTAGAATTAAATCCCTGTATTGTTACATCATACAAAAAAGATTTCATATGAGTAACTCAGAATGAATATTTCAGAAAAATTAGGTCAATTAGGAGTATTTTCTTGCTTGATATGTAACAGACAAGGAAACTTATATTTAAGGAACCATTTCATGCAGTACTTGGGATCAAAAAACCAATAATTGAATAATATCACAAAATGATTAATGTAAATGATGTATTTTGGATGATAGCATTTAGTGAGTAAAGTAAACAGTACTCTTTTTTTTAAAAAGAACCATTGTGGTGAATGATTACGTTTAGGACAAAAATATATTTAGCGTTTGTTGCGTTTTGATTTATTAATCAACTTTAAAATTAATTTTCAAATTTTTCCTAATTTATAAAATTATGTTTCGTATAATATTTCATATATAATTAAATAATTATAATAAAATAATTTCGTAAAATATTTTATATAATAATGTAATGAAATAATACATAAAAATAATAATATTGTGCTATATCATGAAAACTATTGAAAATCACTAAATTAAGCTCAATTTACTTATGTGTATATACAGACAGTAGTTTGGACAGCAATTGCAAATGATTTATCAACAAACTATCTTTTCTTTATCTCTCTCTCACTTTGGTTAATTAATTATTCATTTTCAACATCAGCACAGACGTGGTATGGAATTTTGAGTAGATCAACTAATCATTTACATGTAATAGTGAGTGGAACAGTGAGTGAGTCGTCTTTTAAGATTTTGTAAACTATTTTCACAAAAATTTGAAATTATCAATACATGTGCTCCCATTAAAGCAATAAAACAAGAAAATATCAATATATTCATCAATAGAATAACAATAAAAAGCACTTGAAGCCGAAAATGTATTTTTTTTTAGTAATACAACATCTACGTTCTGGATTATCTTTTTCAAAGGTGTCCCCGAAAAATTCGTGTTGTACAGGAATTTAAATAATTTATTTGAGAACGTTTGATATATCTTGTTATTCATTTTGAACAAACCTTTACTATTTAAAGGGAAACTAGATTATGGTTTTCCACTTTATATGAGGGATAAGATTTGCGTGTACTAATAGACCATGGAGCTAAGCCAATTGGTAGTCAAGCTACAGGCCATATCTCCCACGTGGAACAAGTCTGTGGTAAGATATCAGACAAAGATTGTTACTATGATCCTTAAGATTGGATTTTGAGCTCAGATCTATTTGGCTTTGAATGTACCAATGAGCCAAGGAGTGTTACTGATGGCAGCAAAGTTACTAGCAAGATCACTCATGTGGAACAAGTCTGTGGTAAGATATCAGACAAAGATTGACACTATGATCCTTTAGGATGGACTTTGAGCTCAGATCAAGGATGCAAGCATTTAATTGCTTTTTCCTCATGAATTTGATCTTATTTTACAATAATATTGATATTAAATGAAAATGAAAAAATAAGATAGCTGAAGTAGATATAAAATGTTTGAATACGAAAGAAAAAGAATATATAAGTAATACTTTAAAAATATCTGAATAATTTAGAATCACAGTTTCTACAGTCATATAAAATTTCCTTGAAAAATCATCCTTTATACAATACGAAATATTTAAAATCATTGCATATAAAATAAGATTATTTTTGGTAAAAAAATATTTAGATTAATGTGCAACAATAACAAATTATTTGTTCTCACAAACTTTCTCAGTAAACAGCAATATTAAAAATTACATTTTAAATTATTTCTTCATACTCAGCTTATAAAAAAAAATTCTTAACCGGTAAAACTACAATTAATATGTTTCATTGTTATTCTTATTAAAAACTGATTATATATTCTAAATGAAATATTTTTTTAAATTAATGAATAGCAAATTAAAATATTATGAAACTTTCTACAGTTCTATAAACTTCGGAATTTTTTTCATTAAGTATTTATGTTTACAAAAATTTACAAATTTTAAAAGGATTTTATAGTAAAACCTACACGTTTAATAGCAATAGAAGCAAAAGACTTATGTAATTTGCAATTTGTTTTTTCAATGCATTATTTATTTTGAAATACTTTAATATAAAATATTATATAAGTTAAAATCATATACATGAAATATAGTAAAAATGCAAATCGTTAAATAAAACATATTTAATTTATATATATATATATATATAATACATTTAAATGCTCATTATAATTTATTTCCACATCGCCGCCCAACCTGACTAGTGGTGAGCGTAACTGACAACGTATTCCGGTTCGAATCCCGGATCGGGCATGGGGATGTACTTTCTCTTTCTCTCTGTGTGATTCTTGTCCTTTCCCCAGATGATGGATGAATGTGGCCCGCCCTATTAACAGGTTTGTGGTGGTGTGAGGCTATTCGTACCTCCGTGACTTGGTTCACACGTGCCCACCGGATAAAGATAAAATGAGTAACAGTTTCCGGTTTTGTTGCGGCAAATGGGCTAATATTACTTATTTGCTCAAGAGTGCCAGCCATTAGAAATAAAAAATAATACTTCCACATTTTTATAAATACATATGAGTTTTTAAAAATTTATGTTAAGCATTTACATTAAAGTAAAATATTCTAAGCATTTATGTAAAGGTAATAATTTATGGACTAAAAGTGTTATCATTATATAGCAGTACCATTATTAACAGACATATTTTTTTCTACTTAAATTATGCTTATGGCATTTATAAATGTTTAAAAACAGTTAATAACATAAAATGCTGCTTTATATTTTTTATACAATTATTATGTTAAAAAATTCTCAATTTTTTCTATAATGCAACTTTATATAATAAAGCATGAGGAATTCTCTTCATTCAATTTCAGAATACTTTGTGGTATTTTCTCCAAGAGCACACTACTTGTAAACTTATCTATTTCTGTAAGAAAATTAAAGATATAACCGAAAGCACGTCACTTCAATGAAATCAATTAATTTCTTTTAAATGAAAACTGAAGATTAACCTAACCTTAATACTAGAATATTCTGTGCTAATACAGAATCCCAGTTCGTTAGTTTTATCTTGTCCTCTTTATAAAACTGGAAAAATCTAAAAATTTAATCAATATAGAACATCAATTTCATTAGAACTATAAATGAGAAACTAACAACTCTTTCCCTCCACACACTTTGTGCTTTTTGTGTAATTAGGTGTAATTAAGATAAATTTCGGTGCCTCCCTAAAATTCTTCCGCACAACAAATGAAAACATAATTACTTGTTAAGAAGCACGCGATCCTTACTTTACACGCTGGAGGACCTCCTGTGAAGAGACGAATATACAATGAAAAAACTTTCTTACCATTTATCCTATTTCCTTAGGTATTCCCTAATCAAATAAAGAAGAGAATCAAATGAATATAATATTATATCTATTGAAGATTATATATATGCGGAATGATTATATATGTGAAGAAAAGATATAATACATAACGTATACAAATAGTTTATCAATTTTGCTACTATCGACAATTTTTTTTACGTAAAAATATAGAGAAATGATGCAAATAATGCTAATTATTTTCATATCGAAATCATTTTCATGCTGAGTTGAACAGACATGCAAGGTAGTTTTGGGGAATATGAAGAATATAAACAAATAATTATCTTTTGACAAATTTAATTAAAAATATATTAAAAAAAATTTGAGGATAATTTAGCTAATATATATATATATATGTATATGATTTTGGATCTATCCTATATATATAGGACCCAAAATCACAACTAGAAGTCACTAGTTACTAGAGAGCATCGCGCATGCTCCCAGAGGAAGAAGTTGTTGAATATGTCAAGAGTTTTGAGAGATGGTACTGTGAATAAACACATTGCAGCATTCAAATTCACTGCATTCATTTGTATCAAAAGCTCATGTCAGGAGATTAGTTCCTTTGTGATAAAACTGGCGATGAACAATCACAGTCTTTGGATAGCGAAGCATTATAGGTAGCTATTGCGAAAAACAGCAGTTTAACATGTCATGAACTTGCAAAGCATCCGCTCTTATATTTCTTTTTTCTTCAATTCAGTTTAGAGTTACTGTTAGAACGATTAGATTTCATATGCACCACTTGGGGAAAAGTTGAACATATGGATTACCCAAGCTGAAAATATACAATAAAAAATATGTGGCAGCTGATATGTTGTTACTTCACCATTACCGTACAATATTTATTAGAATGCTTACCAATAACGAAAAGTGAATCTCGTAGGATACTCTCAAAATTTTCGCAAAGCAAGGCAACCTGTGCAACTATGAACTAGTTGTTAAATTATTCACTACAAATTGCTTTTATTGAGCCAAACGCTTATTGGGGCGATCTATTGGCAACAGTTGGAATAGTTGCAACAAAAAGAGTCAGTACAAGGGAATTGCCAAGGTGTACTCTTCTGGCATGATGTCCGATGTCACAGATAGCCATGCGTATCATGGGAATGGGTAAAAAAAAAGATTCAGCACTAGGGAATCGCAAGAAGTGTACTCTTTTTACATAAAATCCGATAGTACAGATGGTCATGTGTATCATGAGATGGGGTAGAACAGAAAGAGTCAGCACTAGGGAATTGCAAAGGCGTATC
>JAPDSC010049738.1:55919-68101 GCA_026290005.1 Latrodectus geometricus | reverse complement strand
CAAAAGTTGAAAGCTAATGATTTAATAAATATTAATGAAGTGTAAATATTAATTCGTTAATATGATACTATATACAAAAAGATAAAGTTCCCAGGCTTAAAATATCTTTTCTTTTTATAGTTTTTGAACACAACAATAGATAAATTATAACAAAGCAAATATACAAAAGAAACATGATATGAAAAGTTAAGAAATATTTGTACACAAATTTAAAAATACTTTACAGACAGAACAATCATTTTTCTTATTTATTCTTATGAATTTTAATTACTTATCTATTATTAAATACTTCAATTAACAAATTAGTGAATATTAATAAAATATAACTTTAATAATAATTAAGATTAAATTATCTTAATCTAATTTTAAAAATTTAATGTCACTTAAAGTGAAAAGAACTCCTTCTACTAATTTTAGTTATTTAATTACCCCATATTTAATTTATCGATGACATTCAAATTTAAGGTACTTAAAATACAAAACTTAATGAAATTATTTTTTTTATGTTATAATTTTAACTATCGTAAATTAAAATAACGCTGTACAAATATTCATTTTTTTTAATTTCATAAGATTTATGAGAAATTATGCAATAATGTTTCACTTAAAGAATTTTTCATTTTTATCTTTTTGAACATTTCTTTTGTGCAGGGCATAAAATAAGATTAATGCAATAAGACTCTAATCTCATTTCTATTTTTATGGAGAAGAAAAATTTTATATACCCGAGATCTTTAAGAACTTAGAGTTTAATAAGCTTAAAATGTAAAGAAAATAAGCAGATTATATACTACAATAATAAGTGAATTTATTTTTAACTATTAAATAGGATTAAGCTAAAATGAATGGCCTTGATATTATTGTAAAATGCTTAATTATATTACTTAAGGATGTTTTCTTTAAAGTAATTTCTTTTTCATTCCGGAAATATTTAATGAAAAATGGCTGTTAAAACTGAATGAAGTTAGTTGATAATTTATAAAATATTGAGATTAATAATTGATAAAACGGCCGTGGTGGCCTGGTTGGTTTGGGTGTCGTTCTCATTACCGGGAGGTACTGAATTCGAATCCCGGATTCGTCGATCCGAAGATCCATCGTGTTCACTAATGGCGACTGGGGCATGTAAAATATGTCGTGGTCCCAATGTCCTCCTTGTTCCCATTCCAAATTAATACCTCTGCGGGTATTAGGAGCCAGGCCTTAGGTCTTCCCCGGCTTCCTATATCTAAGTTGGAAGACCCAGATGGTGCTGCCATCTATGAGCCAAAAGTCGTACTTCCACCTTCGAATGAGGGTGCTCTATTTAAAAAAAAAAAAAAAAAAAAAAAACGGAAGACGCTCCCTTTCTGAGCCACAGTCGTACTTTCACCATCGTGGAGATGGTGCTCAGTTCAAAAACGGAAGGCACTCTTTTTGACTTCATTCGCACAGTCACTGACTCGGCTTCTGTAAGTGACATAAGTAACAACGACAAGAACAACAGAAATTAAAAATATTATAAAATTTATTGAAACTCTTTAGATTCATACTATATACATGTTGCCCTATTCAATATCATTAATTTTGGATTACTATAATATACTAATGCCAAGTATTGCGACTGGAGCACGTAAAGTGTGTCATCGTTAAAATGTCCTTCATATGTTTCCATTTCAAATTAATACCTTTAGGAGTACATAAGGATTGGTATTACCTTGGGTCTTCTCTAGCTTCTTATCCCTAAATTGGAAGATCCAAATGGTGCTTACTATCTTCGAGCCAAAGTCGTACTTCCACCCTCGTTAGGGATGTTCAAAAACGGAAAACGCTCTCTCGGACTTCATTCGCCCTGACGAATTGGCTTTGCTTCGCCAAGTGTCATAAGCAACAACATCAGTAATTAAAAAATAGAAATTAACATTGTATGAAATTTTTATTTTTACTAACATTTTATATAATTTTGAACAAATTTAAATAGTTTGAAAATTTGTGGTTTGTACATATAAAATTTCAATTTAGAAAATAAGCTGCATTCCATGAACTAGAATAAATATTGACAAATAAATCTCACTTAATCATTTTTTTTATTATTAATATTTAAATTACCGGGTTCACACAATCATTTTAAATAAAATTTTATATAGAGTATGCTTTATTAAGCATTTATATGAAATAAAATTGATAAAATGTTAGTACATTCTTTTATTGTTGTGCTTATATTGTTTTTGATGAATGTACCCAGTTTTTGTCTAAAGTATGAAGCGTTAATTAAAAAACATTCTTTCTAAAATAAATGTATTGCATTAGATAAAAACTAGTTAAACATTCGTGAAATATCTGAATAATAGTTTATTTTTGTTAACCAGCAGCAATCAAACGATATCATTTTATCGATCGATTCCGATAGGAATGATTTTTCACAAAATTCCATTACAAATAAAATTGAGTTAGTCTAATTTAGAAATTCTTAGAGTATCCGTGCATATTTTGATTCTTTAATTGATTTCAATGTACATCTAAATTTTTTTACACATTACATAAGGTAATTTATAACTGTTTTAAACTTTACTTTGAAATTAACTATTTATGAAATACTACTGTAATATTTGTATGAAAATGAAAAACTGTTTAATTTTGTTGTGTAAATCAGTACAATTTATAAATGAAATATATTAATTGATAAAACGATTTTCATTTGTTATTATCATAAAAAATGAAAAATTATATAATTATTGTTATTAGATACTTTTTATTTCATAATCCAATCTAGTAAATGATTAATAAAACCTTTATTGTCACTCTGTTAAATTAAAAGATAATTCATAATCAGCAATATTCGAGAAACTCATACAAAATATTTGCTATTCACTTTATAAGATGTGTGCTTCCATCTTTCCATCCGTGGTGAAATTTAATTACATAATTTTTCTCTTAGAAATATATGTGCTTACTACTTTGTTAAAGTCTTTATACAAGTATCAACTACATTATTATAATATTATTTTAAAATGTAGAAAATAATGTTATAATTTCTTTTGAAATGAAATCCTACAGGTATTCTCACCAATTGCATAGCGTTCTTCAAAGCATACGGTTTCTGGTTCGATACTCTGACTGTTGAACAATGTGAGATAGAAATGGCCCTTCTACCCTCTGCATGTACATCTGTCTGTATGCGTGCTCAGGAATTTTCCGGGTTTCTCCCATAGCACTTTTCAAAGCATACGGTCTCTGGTTCGATACTCTGACTATTAAACAATGAGAGGTAGAGGTGGCGGTTTGCCCTCTGCATGCACATCTGTCAGTGTAAGTGCTCGGGTATTTTCCAGGTTTCCTCCCTTGCGATACGTGAATACAGCCCACTGCCCATGAAAACTACAAAGAAGGCAGTTATGTGATGGATGTTAAAAAAATTTACAACCGTGGTATCAGAATGTGAAATCACAAATAGTCATGATGTTAGTCAATGTAAATATTTCGAAACATTATTCATAGTTTATATTAATTTTGATTAACTCTCTACTAATTAAATTATGTAATTAATATAATTAAATTAAAATAACTAGTTTATTCAATTAATCGAAATAGTATTCATTGTTTATATTAACTAATTAATTAATAAAAAATATGTATATATTTTAACTAATTAACAAAAACTTTGAAAACCTTATTTAATGTTGCTGTGACCTTGAATAACTTACGTTATAAGAAAATTAGGGTATCAAAAAATAAGTTGAAAGTGAATCAAAATTCTGGAGCAATGTCAAAACATTAAATAAAATAATATAGAACAAAAAATGCAATATGAAAAAAACTTAAAATATTAAAGTCAAGTCAAAGAAAAATTAGAAAAAGATGTTTAATAATCAAGTGTTTATCAAAGTGAAATATTTATTTTAATTTTTATAATTTTTGCATGAAATATAGCAAGAAACGTTGTACATATGAAAATACATTATTTTAATTGAATATCTACATTTTCTTTATAAAGCAAAAAATTACCTTTTAATTAATTTCATATTATTTCGTAATAATGGAAACACAAAATATAAGATTCCATTTTTTTCAATAATTTGCAACGATAGCATTCTGGACAATAATATTATATAACATACAAATCAGCTGAAATAAATTATTTAACATCTTGTTCAATTATTTATATATTTAAATTTTACTCTTTGACATTTGAAAATATATTTCAGCATTTTGAATTATTATTCTAAATAGCATAGATTTGTTAAACTATGTGGCTTTGTAATCAATGGAGGATTGAAATTGATTTACAAAACAGTGTAATTTAAATAACATTTAGAAATAGTTTTTGTAGACATTGAAATTTCATAAAATGCCTTTTAACTCTTTATTTGGATTTCAAATGGTGTTACGTTTATTTATAAGTTAAAGAATAATTTTATCATGTTTATTGTTGGACAGAAAAAGAAGCGAAATTAAAATGCTGAGTGAATAATTATTTATTGATTATTTCATTAAGATTATGTTTTGAAATTCATATTTTCAGGATTACTAACACCCTCACTTGAATTTATTTTAATTCTTTTTGTTAGGCATATAAAAATTTAAAGAAAAGAAATCAAAATAGTGTTAAAAATAACATGAATGTGTGGTAGCTATAGACACATTGTAATGAAAAGTATTAGTGGAATCAAAAAGATTTTATTAATTTAAATATTTCTTTTTTGAATGCATGGGTAGATGGATTATTTCATTTTTCTATATGACAAAGAGAGAAATTGATGGCATCATATTGTACCGCGCTTTGGGGTTCGTATCGGTTGAGAGTCGACAAAACAGTCACTCTCTTAAAATTTCACTAGACTTTTATTCGTTGTAAATTTAACAAGTTACAGAAAATTCTAACAGTAAAACAATTACACATTTCCAAATTAGCTGGATGAAAAACAGCTTCCAATCACAGAAGTCTCAAATACATCAGGCAGTCAACAGCTTCTTTGCTCTAGACCAGAGGTGGCCAAGACGTCGACCGCGGTCGACTGGTAGACCACGAAGACATTTTAGGAAGCCCACGTGACCATTCCGATAATGACCTCTGTAATTAACAATTTAATTTATGACTTAAGACATAGAGTCAATGAATTATTTAAAATGAAAATTTACTACTGTCTACGCTTTAAAATCCAAAACAAACTGTGCAAAGATTTACGATTAAAGGTGTACGATTTATAAAACCTAAAACGGACATGATGAGCGTGTTTAAAACATTCAAAGAAACTATAGAAAGGTATGGATCTCAACTGAGAAAACATGAATTGAGAAACTTCAAAAACATGGAGGAAGTGTGCATCCATTATCCAAACCGAGACTTCCCAGATTTCGCTTAACACTTACTTGTTTTGTTTGAAGAATTTAAAAGAAGATTCGCTTACTTAATTAGGTAGAAATAAATAAATTTTATGATATTTTCATTTAATGAAAATGTCAAAATTGATGGACATAGTCACAATGATGTTACATTGAAAATGACAACATTGAAGTACTACGTATCTGAAAAAATAGGACATTTAATAGATATCTCATCAGTCACGATCGAGGAAGAAATTATTAAATTAAGGTGCGATATATTTCTTAAATCCAGAGTATATTTAGCGATACTGTTTTTTGGAGATTAAATTCTGAGGAAACGTTTCCAAATATTTACAAATCGATTTTGTATTTGAAATCATACTTTGGATAAAGGTATCTTTGCGAATCTGCTTTTTCAACCATGAGCGCCATAAAAACTTAACATTGGTCGCATTTAACAGATGAAGATTTAATTTCGTGTTTATACATTGCAATAAGCTCGTACCAGCCACAACTTGTCGAAGATATACAGTGCCAAATTTCAACTAAACGAAGTGAATAGGATGGTCACTTTTTGATATAGGAATACTTTGATTATTTTCATCAGAATATTTTTATTTTGTAAATATTAATTTTAAGTTTTTTTTTAGAAAAATTACATAATTTACCATTTTTTCTTGTTACAGAAAACAAATATGTACGTTAATTTAGCTCTCCTATTGGTAGACTGCCTCCGATTTTTTAAATGTGGAGTAGACCCCGGATCCCAAAAGTTTGGCCACCCCTGCTATATGAAATACACCTTTGACTGATCAATGTAATTAATTTATTATAAAAACCTGCTCTAGACTATCATTCAAGACTGATCGTCTTCACTTACTCGCTCTATCTCGAGTGGTGGTATACCTGACCTGGCGTGAAATCTACGAGCTTCGCCAAGCTTCTGGAAGGTTCTAGGGTATATCACTAACTGTTGGTTCTAGAGCTTCAGTGGTGGATTTTTTCAAAAGTATCTATTTCTAGCCAAGTCACCAAGAATCTCGCCAAAGGTCGCCAAATCTTTAGAAATGCTGTTCTTAACGTAGAATACACATGAATGATATTCCAACAAAGATCTCTTTTGTGAGGCCCAGCTACCAATATGATCTTCGTCTGCGTTAGATGAAGAACCCACTATGTTCCAGAAATAAAAGGGTCTTTTCCAAGTACATCACCACATTCATCATTATAAATAATCAAAATGATCAATTAATCAGAGTGAACCTTTGTTAAAGATGTAATTTTGATTTCCCTTCTAAAAAATTATGAAAAATGAATATTTTTATTTCAGGCACATGGTAGCTAACTTCTCAAATTCACGTTTGGTATTTTTTCAAACTAACATATTCACCTATATTATTAATTACTCACAATATAAAAAAACAGGCTACAATTTACTGATTTGCATTGTTTTAATTTTTCTCAGACAAAAAACTAGAACAGAAAATCATATTTTCTCAAAATTTTATCAGCATTTATCATAAATGGATTATAATTATATATATGAATTATAATAAAAATATTCATTAATGGCTTTAAAATTAAAAATTAATTCTCGTTCAACTAAATGATCTTTTGTTGATAACTGATGTTAGGTGATCGGTAGACGAACAGTTCGCATTAAGAAGAAATCAGACAACGAACACTTTTACGAAAGATTTTTTGTTCGGACAACGAATTCTAACGAACACCTCTCGACTCTCGGAGAATAATCACAGGGTTTCCAAATCTGGCTAAAAATGGTTTTTCTTCTCTCTTGAATTATCTTGTTGCTTTGTCTGTTAAACTTCAAAGTTTTAAATCAAATATTTTTCAAATAGAATATTTATAACAAAATAGACCACAAGTTTCGATTTTGAATGAAATCGAAACCGAAACTAATTTAATTTTGAGTGCCTCACCCCTTCGTTCAATGGACGTGTTCTTTAACACCCCACAAACAAAATATGAAAATTACTGATTATTATGCTTACTGTATGTTATTTTTTAAAATAAACTTACTAAGAAATTACACAACCTTTTAATTTTTAAGGTCTCCAGATCGAGTTCAACCGACTTCACAAAAAAATCTAAGGTAAATCGATGCTCGGTTAACAAACAATTCGGAAAGTCAACATAATCTTGTAACAGATTATGTTCCTTAACCGATCACCCACTGTATTCACCTTTAAATTGACTCTTCATGTCGCTTCATGTTTTCATCGGGTTGATACTGAAATTGTTCATCAATGACAATAAATTCGAACATTTCTTAAGTGAATTTATTTTATAAAGTGAATGTGCTCCTCAAGACAATTAGGTGAACAAGCAAAGATTCAATGAAAATTCTGTATAAGATAAAGAGAACAGATATTTAAACGCAACATTAGAAATAAGGCCTGTAGTTTACATATTCTATTACTTTGGACAATTTAAAGAAAAGGAGATTCCTTATAACATTTATTTAGTAGTGACATTTAAAAAGAAAATGTTTGAACAAGATTTCCTTAAATTGATTTGAAGTCTGTAAGGGAGTTTTACATGAAAATGGTAAGATTATGGTTAAGACTTACACAGCATTTTAAAATTGTAGTAATTAAATTCCAGAAGCTAAAGAATGGATATTAATAAGTTATACAGATCTCTGTTGTCACCCAATCTGTTGGATTTGAAAAAAGGGAAGCAGTACTAAATGTTTTATGCTTTTTTTTCCTCAAAGATTTCGTCACATAAATCAATTGTATTAGACTATTAAAATTATCACGAATTAAAAAGCATTTGCCAAAGAGTACATGTCCACATATTAATAAGCAGTATAACGTGCCTGCATTTAATCAGCATACTTTTTAGGCAACCGAAATGCAATTAAAAAATACATTTCCACACTTTGTTCATCCTAAGTCCGAAAGCTGATTTATACTGATTCCACAGCACTTATACTCAATATCTCCTAGTCTTGTTTGTGTTTAACCATTTCTCGAATCTTTTTGAAAAGTTATGAACATATTGATTTTCTAATAAAATAATGGAAAGCATTCAGAAAATTGGGATTTTTGCCCTTACACCCATTCGCAGCAACGCGAGTTATGGATTGCATGCAAGATATCTTATTCCTCTTTGCTCCTATAGTTTGGATAATTAGTTATACCTATAATTCCAATAGCTCTTACAGTTTGGATAATTATTTATTCCTATGGTTTCTATAGCTTCTATAGTTTAGATTATTAAATATTCCTATAGTTCCTATGGTTTGGATAATTAATTATTCTTATAGTTCCTATCGCTCCTATAGTTTGAATAATTAGTTATTTCTATAGTTCCTATAACTCTTATAGATTGGATAATTAGTTATTCCTATAGCATGGATAATTTAATTAGTTATTCCTATAGTTTCTATAGCTCCTATAGTTTGGATAATTAGTTATTCCTATAGTTCCCATCGCTATTATAGTTTGGATAATTATTAATTCCTATGGTTCTTATAGCTTCTGTAGTTTGGATAATTAGTTATTCCCATGATTTGGATAATTAGTTATTCCTATAGTTCCTATAACTCCTATGGTTTAGATAATTAGTTATTCCTATAACTCCTATGTTTTTGACAATTAGTTATTCCTATAGTTCCTATAACTCCTATAGCATGGATAATTTAATTAGTTATTTCTATAGTTCCTACAGCTCTTATAGTTTGGATAATTTAATTATTAACAGAGGTATTTATGAAGTTTCGTTCATGAGTTATGGTTATATAATTACTTTCTGCAATATATATATATATATAAGTCAATAGATTTATATAGTTAAGTTGAGTTGTTTCATTGCTGTTAACAAGTATATCTCTGCTATTGAGATCTTTTTAACACTATCTTGTTCATAAGCAAATTATCTAACATGAAAATTCTTTTTGAGTTACTCAGTATGCATTCTCACATATGCAACATTTTCAATTGACATTCAATTTTTGAAATATTTTTGAATTTTAAATAATTTGAGCATATTCACTAAAGATGGCTTAGTAAAAAGCAATTTATTACTCATAAATTAATTACGGATAAATTATATTATTTTGTGTGATTTATTACATTTTAAAGCTATATTTTTGCAAATGAGTACTCATTGCACCATTAATTACCACTTAAATTTGATTTCAAATCTAACAACATATGCACCGAAGCAAGATTCGAACTGACAAGCAATGATACAGAAAACTAAAGCACTAAATATTTAGCTGACAACTCAACTAAATGATCTTGGGGTTCTCATGTAAACATATCAAAATTACTCCATTATTAAATAGACTTAAATTAAAGAGAAAATACCTTGCATTTTTTTTCCAAGCTAAAAAATATAATTTTAAACTATATTAATTAAAAAAAGGAAAAAAAAAAGTGATTTTAAACTGAAAGTCACCTAAACAAATAACCTACATCAAAACAATTCATTAATGATAACATACAAAAGAATACAATAAAGTATCTCAGTTAGAAACAAATCTATTATTAAAAATATCCTTAATAAATATTTTTAATCTAAAAATTTTAATATAAAGAAGGCAATGGTAAATAATTAAATATTAATAAATAAAATTTTTTATAATAACTATTATGTTAAATTTATCTTAATAAATTTACTATGCAGATTATATAGTAATTTAAAGAATGTAACTTTTATATGAGATAAATGTATACATTTCGTAATAAATTAAAAAGAATGATAAAATGATTCTGATTTTTTCCAACTTAATGATTTAAAGCATCATTTAAATAAATTTAATAAAAAGTAAAGTTTTATAATTAACACAGGAAACACATTAACATTAAAAAAATAAAATTTTATTCCAAAACTTAGAGAAATGTAAAAATGTTTCAAACATAAAATGATATTAGTTACAAACTAATTATAAAACTAAAAGGAAATTAGAATAAATGAATCATTAGGAGGGGAATTTAAGATAATAATAAATAAATATACAGGAAAGCCATATTTTTCCGTTATTAAAGAGATAATTACTCAAGAAAGAATTTAAGAAACTTTTTTTTAACTTTAAGAAATAATGAAACATCTATTTCATATTCATTAATTAGAGTAATTTTTTTACAAAAGAATGTGGAAATTAGTTTAAAATTAATAAATACATTTTGATAAGCAGGTGAACGCTTTGAAGTTGTTTGAATATTTATAATGAATAAATATTTATAATCATGATGATAATATTTATTCTTGTGTTATATGGTTTATTCATTATATAGCCGCATTTTAATGAATTTGCATTTAGCACTTTTATTTGTTTTCATTATTATTTTAATTTTAAATAATTTTCTTATTTTTTAAAGTCCCTATAAACCAAACTATTTTATTAGGAAATTTGTAAATTTTTATTTATACAATTCATGCATATATGGAAATGATAATACTTTATATAGTGTGTCACCCAGGGAATGTGCCATTGTAGTCCAGAAAGTTGGTCGTCGTAATTCAGAAACAAGGAACCAGCAAGGGATCCGAAACTTGGCCTACCACCCCCAGACGTATCATTTTACATAGAGGACATTGCTACCAATGCATATTTAACATGCCAATATTATTGAAAACAACAGATCTTCGATTGAGTTGGGATTCGAACTCACTACCTTCCTTAACAAAAAAGAAGACTTAATCAACCACTATATCCTTCCCCGTGTATATATTATATATATAATTTCTAGTAGTCAGTTACGCTGACCACTAGACATGTATATATTATATATATATATGTCTAGTGGTCAGCGTAACTGACTACGGATGGGGAGTATCTTGGTTCGAATCCCGGCTGGGGCATGGATGTACTTTCTCTTCCTATTTGTTTCTTGTCTTTTCCTCTGATGATGGATGAATGTGGCCCACCCTATAAAAGGGTTTGTAGTGGTGTGACGTGGATAGTGCTACTCACCTCCGTGACTTGGTTCACAGGTGCCCACAGGGTAACGTTAAATAAGTAGCAGTTTCCGGCCTTGTTGTGGCTAAAAAGGGGTTAATCACCCAAGTGCCCACCACTGGAAAAAAAATATATATAAAATTTTTTAAATTAAAAATTCTTACAGTAATTTCATTAATTCAGGTAACAATATACAATTGTTTAAAAAAAATTTTAATTTTAATTGTTGGCAACATACAATAAGTATGAAGTTTACCTCAATCTAAAAGTAAAATGTAAAAAAAAGTAGTTCCGACTTCCCAAAGATTCCTTAGCTATAGATCATAATAATTTGTATAATGACGAAGAATAATTCCTTGGTTTTGAATATGCTGTTATTTCTAAATTTGTAAAACGTTTTCATGAAATGTTTCTAAAATAGTGGAGAGTTTCTAAATTGGTTTGAAAAAATATTTCATATATATATATATATATATATATATTACATAAGGGGATCATATAAGTAGTTACAATCCAAAATCATAATAGAAATGTAACTACTTTTAAGATAATATGTAAAAGATTATATATGATGCAAAGTCTTGATGTAGAAGTTCATTGTATACAATTTAGCAACTGGAATCATCTGCCGGTACTTAACGGTTCAGGAAATAGAAACTGACACAATTACCACGGATATGTGTATGCAGTTCTGAAAATTCTCTTATTCGCATCAGATATTCCCTTGAGAAATCACGTCTGCGAGGAATAGACATTGTTCTTTAAATAATTGCTTAAACATTAAAGCAAAAGTTAGTTTAAGGCAGTGGATTAATCCGGAAATTTTTAACTAATAAATTGAGTTTTGATTAAAATCAAGATACCGTTGGAACTTGAATAGATAGAAATATGTTTTTTTAAACTGTTAATAACAAAAAAAAAAAAAAAAAAAAAAAAAAAAAAAAAA
>JAPDSC010049738.1:44171-55819 GCA_026290005.1 Latrodectus geometricus | reverse complement strand
TAAAAAAAAAAAAAAAAAAAAAAAAAAAAAAAAAAAAAAAAAACTGTGAAAAACGAATTGTTGTCAATTCAAGTAATAGTGTATAATTTACAATATAATGAATACCAAAGCCATAAACAGTCATATTTATAATTGAGATAAAATATTTTGTCAATATTTGATAGAAGTGATATCAATTGTTATGAATGTGATTAAATAGAATATGTTAAAATTAAGTTTTATTGCAATACTAGGCAGTAGTATATTATAGAAATCCAAAATTAATGATATTGAATAGGAGAATATGTATATAGTATGAATCTAAAGAGTTTCAATAAATTTTATTATATTTTTAATTTCTGTTGTTCTTATCGTTGTTACTTATGTCACTTACAGAAGCCGAGTCAGTGACTGGGCGAATGAAGTCAAAAAGAGTGACTTCCGTTTTTGAACTGAGCACCATCTCCACGATGGTAAAAATATGACTGTGGCTCATAGATGGCAGCACCATCTGGGTCTTCAAACTTAGAGATAGGAAGCCAGGGAAGACCAAAGATCTGGCTCCTAATACCCCCAGAGGTATTAATTTGGAATGGGAACAAGGAGGACATTGGAACCACGACATATTTTACGTGCCCCAGTCGCCATTAGTGAACATGACGGATCTTCGGATAAGACGGGATTCGAACTCACTACCTTCCGATAGGAGAACGACGCTTATACCAACCAGGCCACTGGACCTAAAATAAAATCAGAAAAACACTTGGCAAAGGCAAGCCGTCCACCAGAAGCAGGGCGAATGAAGTCAGAAGAAGCGTCTTCGTCAACGAGGGTGGAAATACGACTTTGGCCTCATAGATAGTGCCATATAGATCTTCAACGTGAGAGATAGGATGCCAGAGAAGACCGAATGCTTGGCTTTTAATAGCACTTGAGGTATTAATTTGGAATGGGACCAAGGAGGAGATTGGGACAACATATTTTACGTGCCCTAGTCGCCATTAGTGAACACGACGGATCTTCAGATTAGCCGGGATTCGAACTCACTTCCCTCTGGTAACAAGAAGGACTCCTTAACAAGTCAGACCACCGTGGCTCTGTTTTTTTTTTCTAAAGACAGCAATATTTTATTTCAAATAAATACGTTTACAATAAATAACAAAATAGTTAGAACATAATACAATGAATGCATTAATATCGTTTTCAGTTGATTTTTAAACCAAAAAAAGTTTATAAAAGACGTGAATAAAAAACAGACAATAACGATTAGGATATTAATAGTAATCGCTATCTAATGTTATTGACAAATACTTCTATGGAAGGCCGTAGAAAAAATCAGACTGTATTTTTAGAACGTCTGTCAGTTTTGTTTTTAAGTCTATAATGAGATTTGGTAAAACTCAATAAGTTTGATAGATATTAGTGATCATAAAATACCCCAAAAAACATCTTAGTCATCATAGGTTTCATTTTAATATTTAGTATAATATGTAATTGTGTTGTGATATTATTAGAAGGATAAATGGGAAAGTAATGGTTTTCTATATGTGATAAAATAGTTTATCGATGCATTGTTATGGACAAGAAATTGGAAGCATGAGAAGTTACATTGCAGAAAAACAGCTGGTATTTTAGTTTTTCGATATGACTAACAGAAATAAAGAAAACATACAGTTCTTAATTTTTATATCAAAACTGTTATAATTTAAAATTTTATATATATTAGTTTGGGGAAAAAGTTATCCATTATTTTTTCGGTAGACATCTGTAGTGATCGCTATTTCGTGAGGTATCTATCAAACAATTTCATATTTATGTTCGTTGGAAAGGTGACATTTGACACTAAAATACTCTCTTGCGGTTTTTTGTTTGATGAATTCAGTTACGAGTACAAGGTTTTAAAAATAGAAGAAAACAAACAGAAAATTCGATGCATTTTAATTTTTCTTTTATAATGGCGAAAATGCTAACCAGGTGGTTAAAATTGTGAAAGGTGTTTATCGTCCTATATATGACTGTAACAACCAGTTACGCACAGTTTTGATTTCGTCGATTCCGTTTGGGTATTTGGATGCTAAAGATGCACCTCGCATGGATACAACATCGTCGAGAATGTCTATAAAATATCAAAAGTTATCAAACTTGTCAGCAGTCGTAGCTTCGCACAAGACCTAAAAATGTACTTGAAAACTGTTTTAAACCTTTTTACAAAGCGAATCGGAAAGAAGTTACAAAATGTTCACGTAAAAATAATGGATTTCTTTATCCCCAACCTAATATATATATATAAAATTTATATTTTTCTTCAATCTTTTTCCAGGGGACTTTCTTGAGTAAGATTGAGAATGGTGTTTTCATATTCCTGGAAGTTTTCTTTCAATGACCATTCTGCAACAGTTTTCCTATTTGAAATTTTTATATGAGCAAATATTCCAAATTTTTCTTTTGAACTGCTGAAATAATGGGAAAGAAATTGAACTTCATTTGAGAATTCTTTGTTCATTTGAGATTTCATCATATTATTACAACAATTAAAAAAATTTAAACTCGTGGATACAAAAACTTTCTATATAAATTCCTTCAATACATAGTTCCGGAAATAATAAATTTGGTTTCAAATTTATTTAACTGCAATTCTGGATCGAAATTCTTATACTGTAGAACTTTTAAACTAAATTTAGTAATTTGAAATTTTTTTCCCGTTACTGTTGAGTAAAACTGATAAATCATAAGACTTTTAAGCGCATACTCAATTGAACTCATTCCGCAAACTCAATTGAAATATCTAAAATTATTAGAAATCAAGTTTTTTAAAACTATGATTCACACAATTGTAAAAAAAAGAGACGAGAGAGTTTATGGAAAACATCAAAAATGAAGCTCCGTGACTATCGGATACCAAACCTATCAGATGATACCAAAAATCGACGGAATTAAAGTTTAATTAGAAAAAGTTTTTTTTAACTTCGAATCATTCCATTTTTTTTATCCTAATTCAAAAATAATCTTAAATTTAGTTTCAAGCAAAGCATCATTTTCTTGTAATTATTGACGTATTGAATGAAATAAATTGTTCTTACATATGACACTTGACGAAGCCAAGCCCGCTCATTTGGATCTGGGCGAATGAAGTCAGAAAGAGCGTCTTCCATTGAACAGAGCCTCCCCCCTCCAAGATAGTGGAAATACGACTTGACTCATAGATGGCAGCACCATCTGGGTTTTCAAATTAGATATAGGAAGTCAGAGAAGACCCAAGGCTAGGGCTTCTGACACCCCCAAAGATTTTAATTTGGAATGGGCACATGGAGGGCATTGCGACCAAGACATTTTATGTGCTCCAGTCGCCATTAGTGAACACGACAGTCTTCACATAAGCAGGGATTCGAACTTACTACCTTCCGGTAACAAGAACGACGCCCTAACCATCCAGGTCAAAGCAGCTCCGTTATTATAAATAAATAATTATTATTAATCAACTCAACACTGCACCAGATGCTATTTATGAATAATAAATAATAAACGAGTTAAAATCTAACAACTAACGCAAAACAATAAAATCAATTTTAGTAGATATTTTTCCCCGAAAAAATTATTTATACATGACGTCAGAAATCAGGGTTCCCAGTTACGATTAATTTCAAATTGTGGAACAATCTATTGATTCGCTTTTTTGTACCATAATTATTCATCATGAAACTATAATACTGCATAAACTGAAACATGTCTGACATTAAAAATAAAAATTTAAGCTCTCGAAAATATTTATTTAGCAATTAAAATTTATTGAAACAAAAAAGTGGATTAAAGAAACTTACCACAAATTATTGTTATTAACTTATAAACATATAATAACCTATTTGTTGAATTATTATAATTAGGTAAATAGAAAGATCAGGTAAAAAATTAGCTAATTAGAGTTGTAATTAAGTATAAATCCAACCTAATAATAACACGTAAGGAGATAATATTGTAAATAATTTAATTTTATAAGATTATAATATAATCTAGTAGAGAGAGAACTCATGCTGAAATCAAAATGTCAACAACAAAAGTATTTTTCAATTCTTCAAACTGAATATCTGAAAGTACAAGAAGCAAAACGGACAGCTGAATTATTCTTTTTCAAGTTCTTTTTCACACTAAAATCTATTTTGGGAACATTAAGTCCACGAGTCGAGTGGGAGTTTGAAAATTGGTCCAAAGGCTTATATGAATCATTAATCAGATACGAACTGGTCAACTTCAGTCAACCATATCAGCTTTGCAGTCAACCGCGTCAGGGAAGGAACAATGAATTGTAATTTGAGCCGAGAATTAATGTGTGAGACTGTATATTATATATCGGAATCTTTTTGGTAAATAGTTTTTGCAAAAAGAGCTCTTTGTTTTTACATATTGGTGTTATAAACGTTAGAAACTATCGGGTTTAAATGCATTTGAAAAATATTATAAAATTAGAATTTATATGAGCAGCTTAATATATATTTCTGTAAATTACTTAGGTGTAAAAACAGTAATTTGCCTTCAAAATTCAATGTATAAACAAAAATGTTAGTAAATGAAAAGACAATTAATATGTTCATTTCTTTCCTTGATGCAAAACTGTAATCAAAGTTCTTAGTAATAAAGTTTTGAAAGTGAACATAAGAAAGTCGGTTTGTTTGTCACTCAATAGTCACTTTTTGCACACGTGGGCAAACCAGACCGGTACGTGAGTTCTAAATCCCTACCAAACATCCAAGTCCAATGTGATGTTGGCATCCACGAACTGTTGAACTGAAAAAAAGAGCGCTAACCATTCGGCTACCAGCTAAGCAAATTAGTACCTTTTTTTTAATGGCATGGCATTGGGTGACTGGACCCGTCACCTTCAACAAGGCCGAAAACTGCTACTCTTTTAGCGTTACTTGGTGGGCAACCAGTGAATCAAGTCACGGAGGTACGAGTAGCATTGCCTACGTCACACCACCACAAACCCGTTTATAGGGTAAGCCACATTCATACCTCATCTCAGAAGAAGAAAGGACAAAGATACAGAGACAGAAAGAAAGAAAGAAAACGTCTATGCTCACACCGAGATTCAAACCCAGGACCAAAAGCTCAAGAGTCAGGAACGGTATCCACTCAGACATTGGCTGGCAATCGGTATCTGGAGCTGGAAATGTATTCATACCTAAAACAAACATCAATGCTCAAGGTGGAAATCAAACCCAAGAAAGGCTGAAGTGAACCTCAGAGATCTAACCATTTAGCTGACAACTGAGCAAGCGCAAGAAGGATTTATTTATAAAATATCAATACAATATAGAAGAGGATTGTGAGGTACAAGACTTAATTTAACATGTAAAATTATTTTTTTTAAAGAAATGAAAAATTTCGTAAATAACGTTTTATAAAAAAAAGTCCTGTATACATTTCATTGTAACAAGTTCCTACTTATATATATATAGCATCGTAGAATAATGTACTGCATCTTCGATTTTAAATAGTTTACAATCTAGCTGGATATAGCAACAGTAAAGGCTTATGTAAAGTCATCGCATGTCTTCAGAGAGGGCATTTTACATTGTTCTATATTTAAAATAAAAAAGAAAGCCACAAAAACTTCTAACAACATTTTAACTGACATGTCTGATGCAGAAATACTATACCTTGGAAAGCACAAAAATGAGAAGATGTATAGAAACTGTTGGTCTAAAAAACGCAGTATTATCATTTGATTACAGTGTCTATCATTTTAGTTAAATAGACAATTATTATCTTTTGGAAGTCGGACATCACCTACTGCTCCATAAATCCCATTTTTTTAAAATTCATTAATAGATAAATTATCATAATAAATGAAGAATATTTCTTACCACTTGCTTTAGGGATTACACTAACTGAATAGCTGAGAACCAGGAGTATAATGGAAAGAAACATTGGAAGACACAAAACGGAAACTGTCATAAAAAACCAGGTTGTTGAAGCTTCATTTCTAGTAATGGCTTTATATTTCAAAGTTTTCTGAAATATTTTAATAAAATTATCTATGCAAATCAACTTAGAAAATATATTTAAAAAAGTTATAAACACTTCAACTTATTTTGTTATGATAATAAGGCTTTTTAAGGTATTAAGCCATTTTTTAAAGTGATATTATTATTAAGAAATGTTTTTATTTTTGAATCTGGCACTCAAAATGATAGAACCAGGAGGAACTACCTTGAACTGGATTATGATTAACTAGATATAAAACAATTTAAGAAAGATTTTCATATATTACATACATTTTCTTGAACATATATTTCATATATGTTGAAGAAAGATTTACGTGTGTTAAATATCATGCTATCAATTGGAGTCTTGTTCTTGAACATATATGAAAGAGATACAGTACATAGTTTTTTTTTTATCCTGGAATTTTTCATCTTTATTTCGAAACTAATAAGCAAATAAAAGAAAAAAAACTTTTTAAAGATTATATTCAAATATAAGAATTGAGAAAAAGATAACAGCAAGTAAGCAATAAAAGAAAAATTAAAATCGAGTAACTTCCAAATAAAAGACAAAACTTAGTCTTATATATATCACATCACGATTGAAAATCACCAAAATTTAATAACGAATGTTGAGGGTTTTTTTTTTGTAAATAAACCTTTTGTGCTATTTTTATACTTAATGATTTGACTGGGGTTTAAGCACTTTTTCTATAAAAAAGTTCTAATTATAAAGAAAAATACCCAAAATTTTGAAAAATGTTCTATATAACATTACAAAAACTAATGGATAAAAGTTTGTAACTTCAGTTATAACATAACTAACTGTTTAGTTAATTCATTTATGGTTAAAAAAAATCTATGAAAAAAAAGTTTTATTATATACACAACAATTGTTATTTTTACTATATATGTATTAACATCTATATATTAGAATAATTGATTTCATCCAACTTTCATAGCATGTATGTATATCATGCGTTGCCAAGGTTACTGAAACTTTCAATAACGGCTCTAATCAACGTGGGCGGTAATAAATTTTGGAAAAATATTTCACGTCAATGCTTATTGGTGCATAAGATTTGAAAAAACACTGATCCTTAAAGAAGGACAGGTCTTTTCCGAACAGCCGTAAAATCCTAGAGAACTTTAATCCTGCTAGTTCGGTCAGAGACCTTCGCGAAGTAATTCACGATGCACATAGAGGTCGCTTCGGTCGCCATCGATCCGCCTGCGTCTGTGCCTTTTCGAAGCTCTTAAGCATTCTCGTTCGATTGCTAAGCCCAAAGAGATAGGCCCCCCAATATTTTCCTCAAACCTAAAATTGTTGTAAAAAATTCCGAGAGCTGTTAAAATTTTTTACTAAATGTTGCAAGCATTTTGATTTATTTTGCACCATTTGCATGTTTCCCTAAAATTTCCGCTGTGGAACTTTTTTCCCTTCATCTCTTTTATCGTCTGCAATTTTTATTCTTATTTTTATCTTCAGCTACTTTTACATTGGTTACTCGTAGAAGTTCCACTAAAGAACTAAGTAAAACTAAAAGGATGTGCATGGTTGTGGAATGAACTATTTTCTTCTAGAAGGGGTGTGAAAGAATTTATTTGAGGTAAGTTCCGCGTGTTTTTGTTTTTACTTTATTTCTCTTGTTTGTTTACTTGTGCTTTAACTAAGGAAATGTTAGAAACTTATATCGAGCAATTCATCTAGATTTCTATTGGTTATCGAGCAAGTAGCTCAGTTACTCTAAATTCCGACGTACGGCGCTTGCCCGTAACTATATTTTACGACAAAGTTTGTAGTGACCGCCAGTAAAGAAAACTTACTACGATAGTAGCCCACGCACGAAATGCTGCGTAATGTCTGAGTATTTTAAATCTTTTTTATCTTTGCTTTATTACTACTATCTTTTTAGATTATTGTTTATTGTATGCATAATTAGTATAATGTGATATTTGTGATTCAATGAAAGTAATTTATGAAATACCATTCACAAGTAAATTTAATAACTTAGAAAATGATATTTTATAAAGTTGAATTTTTACAGATTTGTAGTTAAAAATATCAGATTAATATCGATTAATATTTCTAAACTTTATTAAAATATTGTATTTCATTGCTGTTTATAAATCTTTAATGGTTATATTTATGTTTAAATAATAATACGTTGAAGGAATAATGAAAAGAGCGCGTAAAGGGGAAAAGAGGACAAATCATTCATAAGAATTCCAGAGTGTGAGTAATATTGGATTCTCCCACTCAACTCCCAAAGAAAACAAACAAATAAATAATATTTAAATATAACGTTGTTTTATAATTCAAGAATGCCGAAAAACGGAAAGCGAAAGACTATAAAAATAAAATTGAATCAACTAATTAGTTTCAAATTTATATAATTTATTGAATATAATAATGTTTTTTAGAACATTTACATGAATGTCCAATTTTAAAAATTACTAAATTCTATTCTTAATTAAATGTTTAATCAATATGTTGATACTCTAAGAGCATTAATATCATTTATAGGTTCTCTAAAATTTTACTACCTTGAGAAAATAAATGTTTCTTATACGAATATATTTTGTGTTAGATCAGTGCACGATAAAATGATGTTATTATTCTATTATTATTCATTCAATCATTTAATATATATATATATATATATATATATGTATATATATATAGATAGATAGATAGATAGATAGATAGTAGATAGATAGATAGTGCTTTATGTGATTTTTGATGATTTGTTGTCATTTTACATCTATCTATATTTTCACAATAAATCTAGTTCTAGTTCTACCTGAGTTATCATAATTAGCTTGATATATATAAAATAGGATTTTAACTATGTATAATATAATCTGAAACTTTTGTATTCGCTGAAAGTTTTACATGTGGTTTACGTAGGAAATTTTTAATAATGCAGTGATTTTCATAAAGGTTTTTACAAACATGAATTATGTAAAATATAATTCAAAACTTTGATATTTTCAGAAAATTTAAAATTTTTATATATTTGTAAAATATTAAACGAATTGTTTAAAAATGCTAAAAAACTGGAGACTGAAACGAAATATTTAGTTTTTGTATTCATATTTGTAAATCTCGATAAAAGTGTTTTGTAAATGGTTAACTTATTTTTAAACGTTTGCCTTAGAAATAAGTTCAATTTAATTTATTTCATAAATGTTTTCTTTTTGTACCGTTTACATTGGTTATTTTTACTTAAAATTAATAATGTGATGGTTTTTCCTTAAAAATTTTCTTTTAATCTTTATTTTTTCAGAGCCCAAACCTTTGAAATACTTGTCGATATTTTGTCGTAAAATAATAAGCTAATTGAATTATATTTAATATGTTTAATATACAAAAAAACAATAAATAAAATAAAATAAAATACACTTAATTTTCCAGAAACATTTAGTAGTGAAAAAAGATTTGTGATACACGTAGTACAATGTGATACTTTTACCACTCTCTGAGTATAATTATAAAAAGGAAAAGCAACTACAAGAGTTTAGGTAACAACTAAAACAAATTACGTTATCTGATACAAGAGTTTACGTTATGTAATTTAAAATGAAGTTTTATAAAAGTCTAAGAAAACGAAATATTTTTCAATATTATTTGTAAAAAGTATGCTACCTGACTTATATTAAGTATGTTTCGTTTACATAAACGAAATTAAAATTCTCTCAATTTTTCAGCAACATTTAGCATTCGTAAAAGATTTGTGATACATATAAATACAACGTGATACTTTTATCACTATCTGTCGATAATCAGAAAAAGGCAAAACTGCTACAGGAGCTTAGATAAGAGCTTTACATTCTCCTTAACCATCGCGTTTCCGGCGTTTCTAATTTCCCTAAATGGAAGTTGGTGGAGTCTTCGCCAACTTAAATCGCCAATTCAAGTTTCCACTTTTAATTCCCTTAACGGTTCTTGCCAATGCACGAGGTCTGTAACACGGAACGTGGCTACATTAGCGTGACGCGGATTGGGATGGTAAGAGACGAGAAAATAAAATGTATTATTAGCAAATAAATGCCGTAGGAATGTTATTGCGGGCAAGCGAATTCCACTTTCCGAATTCTTCTTAAGTGCCTTTTCGACTGAAACCTTCGCATAAAAGAGAATATTTTCCTTAAAAGTTAGCATTGCACTGATGACTTTAAGACGATTCACATTGAAATAGATTATTCACTTGTAGTAGTATGAATCGATTCAAGAATAATTGTTATTTTAGTTTGAAGGACTTTAAATAATGTTTCACCACAAACTAAGTCGTAAAGATGTAGTTACAATTCCTGTAATTCTTCAATTGTGTGACAGTATTATTATGATATTAGAATAGAAAAATTATTTTTTTAAATTAATTTTTGTACAAAAATATATTGGTGTTTAAGTAAAAATTTTATTTGGGAATACTATTATTCGTAATGTTTTGAAAGAAAAAAAATGTTTTTGTTTAAATTAAGTATCGAGATTTTATATTGGATAAAATTCTTCATTATTAAAAATTAAATGTAGATTAATAACTATATGCAGAATATGAGTTTTTATGACAGGAAGACGTTTAGTAAATAACACATTTTAATAAATTTGATTTAAATTTTCGTTACTGTTTTTTCAGAAATTATTCACCAAAAGTTATAATTCTACTATTAAAATATTACAATTAAAATTTAAAAATGCTATTGAGTTAAGAAATAATAAGAAAAACCTGACTAAATTTGAAAAAATATATTATCAGGGAAATTTTTTCTTAATCTTCTTAACAATATTATGCAATGATGACTTAATAACGTGTAGTTTCTCGAAGCAAAACGTAACACTGAAGAAACACTCTTTTTGAAAGCTAAAAAAACAAATGCTTAAATGACAAAAAATTTACTGGATAAGAAAATTTATACGATCAAAAATTTATAAGATAAAAATTTTATCAATTATAATTATTATTTGCATTATTGAAAGAAATCCAAGATTTCATTTATACTTTCACCTGACTATCATTTCCTTTAAGAATAATTGACTGAAGGTAAGTTCTGTAAAACTGTCTTTCTTACAAAGATAGATCGAATGCGGTGAAAGTAGTATAATGAATGATATTAAAAAAAATCTCTTGGTGACCAAAGTATGCATTTCCTACAAATACATTAAAAATATCAATAAAAAATGTATTTAAATTAATATAAATTATTTTCATAAATTTCCAATCTTGAAAAATATTTTTTAAACCATAAAACTTTCCTAGAATTAACAAATTTGAAATATTCGATTTACTTATGATGTAAAATGAATATTTTTCTGTCTAGGTGCAAACACAAAAATTTGATAATCAAATTTTTATTTTCTGAGATAAAACTACATTAAAAATAAATTCAACAATATTAAAATTATTTTTAATGGAAATCATTTTCGGATATTTCAATTTTCAGGTATTAAATTAATATAAATTATTTTCAAGTTTGTTAACTTTATAAAAATTTTATTCTTAGAGTGCACTAAGAAGCTATTTATTTTATCTTTTATAATATAGCAACTATTTAAAAATAATAAAATAATTCATGAATATAGTTTAATTAAAAAAATATTCGGAGATAAATCTTTAACAGCTTGCAGCAGTTTAAATATATTTTAATAATAATAACATATATATATATATATATATATATATATAT
>JAPDSC010049738.1:27562-44071 GCA_026290005.1 Latrodectus geometricus | reverse complement strand
AAGAAAAATCATTAAAGTTATTATGTATGGGATAGTTTGAATGTCTTCATAACAGTTGTGCAATTTCTAACAAACATTATCAAATAACGCAAAATTAAAGAAATCATATGCATATATTTTTTTATTTAAACAAGATAATATTTAAATTAAATATATAAGCTAAAAATTAATTAAATTTAGACTCCTTTTTATTTGAAAAATGTGACATTTGTAACTTGACAGTGTGAAAAAGAGATATTTGAAAAATGTTTTTTTTTATTCTTTCTTGTTTAATTCTTTGTTTACTTAAATATATTTATAATGAAATTACGAGAGACAGAAGAGTCTAAATAAATTAAAAAAGTTAATTATTCATTGCAGTATAAATTATCAATTAATATGTTTTACAAATTATAAATAATGTAATTTATAAATAAATTTTTTCAATTTTTATCTTTGTTATGAATTATAAAGGTATTTGAAAATCGTTTGAATCATAAAGTCCTTAAAATAGTCCTTAAATTAAAATAATCTTTTAAAATAGCTAGATCCTTTAAAGGGCAGATCATGGCTTAGCGACAGAAATATGACCTTTAATGTTGAGGAAGCGTTAAAAAACGAAGCCTTGATGTTGTGTTTCTACTTTCTGCAAATGTGAGTGCTTGACAGTTTTCTTCGTTTATCATGAGTGACATATTAATACAACCTTTTAATATGACCTTACAAAAATATTCCTTGAAGATCAGGACGTGGTTAAGATTCAAACACCTGTCAACAACTATTTTTGAGTCTGATAAATTGTGATATGGGGTTTAAAGAGAAATACATCTGGGAATTACTTTATATAGTAATAATCAAAATATAGAATCATACCTTATATTACAAGAATAAAATTGAAATTTTGAATTGAATGAAGTATGATGAATGAGAAAATGAAATATTTTCGTTTTTAAAATAAAAATTAAATAATAAATGTCTGTTTCAAAGAATTATAAATTACAATTTTTGTTTATATTTTATCTACTTATTTTCAGCCTAAACTCAATTAGAATATTTTGATTTACTCTGACATATTTTAAACTCAAGGTAAATATTTAATATTTTTAATAAAACGGATTCTTGATGTTCTCTTTTGTTCAAAACAGGAGAAGACTTTCGAATTTAATGAGTTTCTTGAATATATTCCTTTTTTATTCCACAAGACAAAAACATAAAAGATACAATTTTTATGTGAGTTTAATATCCAAAATATTGGTTGTAGATTCAAAAGAGAAGAATGTTTAGAAATGTTTAGGGTTTGGCAGTGAAAAGTTACAAAATAAATTGAGAATATAAATAAAATTCGAATTTGATTTAGTTCAGCATTATATCTAATCATTTTTGAAAATATTTCATATATAAGCATTATATGATGTTATAAAATAAATGCATAGGAACTTAGAAAGATATTTTCTGGAAATTTTTGCAATTTTGAATCAATGACTGAGTTTATTTATGAAATATTTAGTTTTTGTATGTTTTGATAATTTAAATGTTCTAAAACGATGATAGTATTTAATCATATTGAATATACTATTTCATTATAATATTATTCATATTCATGAAGAAGGTAGGACAAAATTTTCAATAATTTTTTATTATAAAAAGTAACTTTTGAATCAGTGGGACTATATGCACAAATTCTTATAAAATTAAATTTATTTTTGAATTTTTGTTCGGTTAATCAAAATTACTTCTTCTAATAATAATTTCTTCTCAAAGTTGTTTTATTAAAAATCAGTATGAATAAAGAACTATTCTTTCAATAATATTGAATAAAATAATTAAAAAAAACATTTGAACTAATCACACAAATAATCTGATGTCCTAAGCTTGTCTAACGGTTAGCGAACCTGACTGCTGATAGAAAAGCCCTGCGTTCGTATCCTGGCTCGGGTATGGATGTACTTTCTTTCTCTCCGGTCCTTTCCTTGTATGAATGTTTGCCTACCCTATAAATGGGTACCTATGGCATGTGTGTACTTAGGAAGTCGGATTCCACACCAAATTATGGTTCAGTTGGAAAAGTGGATCAGTGCACTCCATATTGCCAACCCGGCTGGCACTTGACCAAAAAAAAAAAAAAAATCCTTAAATGATTTTCGGTAAGATTTAAATTTTTAGAATTCATTAATCTCTGTCTTAAATTGTTTTCAATTTTCGATAATTTAGGATTTTGTTGAATTTTTATCCGGTTCCATTTTTTTAAGCTATTTTGTCATTTTTCAGAGCCCAAAATAACTTGCATTCAAATGCTTTTTGTTTCATTTAATTTTAAATCCTTATGACAATCATTTTATACATGACTAATTTTTATTGAAAAGATTCCAACTGTCGTCGTTTCATCGTTTGGATTTTAAAAACCTTCATTTTAACACATATTCAGAATTATTCTTAAGAAGCTTATATTTGATCGTATCATAATTGTCTAGACATCGAAATTCTTACATGAATTATTTTCATCTATTCAGTATTGGTATTAAAATGCTATAATTAGAAAGTTGGAGATGTCAGGGCAGAGCTTAAATTATATTCGACAATAACTCAAGCTTGAGGAGTGCAAATGAAGGTATTTAAATATATCTTATTAATAATTTTCAGGTAGTGAGTAAACCACGTTATTTCATCATTATATTTATATAATTGCTTATAGAGCGTCATTTTTGGTTATATAATTATTTTATTGTACTTTAATTACAGAAAATGTTCGAATGATTCTTAATGCGAGCGTCTTTCCTCCATTTGTAATTAATTAGTGCTTGTTAAATTTATTTGGATTTAATAAAATAGAAAATGGGAATATCTCATCACAGGCATCCCACCTGGAAATAGCCAGGAATTATTCATGTGAGTATTTAGATTAAGTACAGTTACTATTTCGCTGCTTGGCGATGATTTGGCGTCCATACTTAAAAATTAAAATATTTAAATTTTAAGCATACTTTCAAATAATTTCCACAATGTAAAAATGAATAAATCACGATTTAAAATTATTTAGTTTAGAATATATATATATATATATATATATATATATATATATATATATATATATATATATATATATATATATTATAATTTTGTTTGTGAAATTCCCATTTTTCCTTTTGTAATTCCTATTTTATTCATTCCATTAGTATTCATTAAAATTCTAATTATTTTCTTTTGCTTTCTGAATGTTGCATCACGTTGTTATTAAAAGATTTTTCTACTTTCTTAAAATTCTTTATCTGATTTGAACAATTCAAGCTACTTTATAAAAATAAAAAATTAGAAATATATATATATTTCCAATTTTTATGTATGTATGTATATAAAATTTATATTATGTATAAGATTATTTAGTTAAATTTATTTTTGATTCTAAAAACAAATTAGATACAGAATTATATGAAAATAAATGTGATTTTATAATTTTCTATGTAGTTTATTCTCTGGTAGAAAGAATTACAAATTGTTTATTATTATTCTATACTTGAAAATTTCTAATCAAAACTTTGAAAACTTAGGACATAATAACATAAAATGAAAGTTACTGTTACTCCAGTGTTACAGAGATGCAAAATTTCAAGAAACTTTATGAATCCACTCATAAATAATGCATGGAGTTAAAATAAATTTCGATTATGCAGCAACAAAGTATATACAACTGAAAGAAGGCATGTAAAAATTTCTACACAAATGTTATGTATCTGTGTAGATACTTTTTCGTCAATTTAAATGCATCCCAGCGTCGAGAAATGTTAACCAGTAGCGAAATCTATATATAAAAAAATAGTCTTCTACAACCGTATCCGTAGAAACCATTATTTAAATAGCATCGTTTGGAAATCTACGCTCAAGAAAAAGAGTTTCTTGTTGCCATTATTGAATTCTAAAAATTCGTGGGAAATGTTTACGACAGCTAAGCTACTTCTTTCCGAAGGACATTCATTCTATTGTTATAAAATGAAAAATTCTGTATCATTGAGAACAAAATTATTATTTTTTATGCACATTTTTTGGTATTAAACTGAATTCCTACAAATAATTTTATTCAGACGATTTTTTTAAAAGTATTATTACCAAATGTAAAATTTTGCCTTTATTTTGAAGTATTTTTGTGGCAATTCTAACGGTGCCTTTGTTGATAAACTGAATCATCAATAACATTCAGGGTGGATCTAATGGTCTCGAGCACGCATTCTTGGCGTATAAGGGGTCTGCTGAGTGCTTTTCATAATCACATATTATAAATGAGAGAATGTGGAGCGACATATATCGATCTACAACTATGATGCTACAGCATTTTGTGAGAGATATTAAATGTTAAAAAGCTTAAAGTCTCTAAAATGCAACTCGTTATTGTTGTAACAAGACCTTAAAATAGAGGCAACACTTTTCTCGGGAAAGCAGCTCCCTAAGGTCAATTTAATCTTTCAAGTAAAAGCATTCTGTTGTATTACAGTAAGCTAAATTCTTCAAGCACTGGTATAAAAATAAGATTTTTCTTTTCCTGGAAAATAACTTAATAAAGTTTTTTCATGGGTTTACTTGATGTTATTTTTTCTACAGAAAGGGAAATCTGTAAAATAGTTTTGAATATTTCTGAATTTTGCATATAAAATTATTTTAACACAGTTAAAATTTTCATACAATATTTTTTTATACAAAGTAAAGAAATAAGTGGCACACTTTGATTTAAATCAAAATATAAAACTTAATAACATTAGTGCCATCGTAAGAAATTACTTCTAGCCTTAATTTATGTGCAAAAAAAGAAATAAAGTAAACCTATCATCACACTACTGGTTGCTACACTATTCAGTGGTAAAAATTAAGGTTTTTTTTTTTTGCACTCCTTTAAAAACAATAATAAAAGATTTATTTCACTTTATTTTTAATTTAAATTTTTTTAAACATTTATTTTAAAAGGAACAAGAGTAATCATTACTTTTTTTAAAAAAACTTGCTTTTTTATTATTACAATTCTAAAAAAAACTGATCATTTCACATATTTAAAAACGATTTGACACTTAAAAGTTTATTTCCCGAAAAGTCATTTGTTAAAGAATTTTTAGTATTAAAAATTTACATTTTTAGCGCAACTTTCTAAAATAAAATGTATACAAATGATCGTTTTGTTTTAATTAAACTGTTGTTTCATATAGGAGGTTTATACTTTCATCACCAACGACGAAACTATAAGAAATTATTCTAAAATTTTTCTTTATGTATAAATGTTTACATAAATTACACTTGGGAGGGGGTGATGGTTGAGTGGTTAGCGATCCTCACTCCTAAGCTGTACAGAGTTTGAACCCCGATTTGAGCATATATTTCCTTTTCTCTCTGTGTGTTTTCTTGTCCTTTCTGCTGTGATGACTAATGAGTGTGGCTCACCCTGTAAAACGGGTGACGTGGGTAATGCTCTACTCGCCTCCGTCACTTGGTTCACAGGTGCCCACCAGGTAGTGAATGATAGGGTAATAAATGAGAAGCAGAGTTTCCGGCATTATTGTGGCAAAGGGTTAGATGCCCTATGTTAGAAAAGAAATCCATTTGTTCATATCTTGCTAGTGCATGCAAACAAATAACTGCCCCATCTATAGAATATATCTGCTTCACAGTTAAAAATAAATCAACTTTTAGTTACTGAAACAAGTTACAGAAAAATTTGTTATAAAAAATAACAGGACTTTCTCTCAATGAAATTACAGCACAAGATTCTATTTTCAAAGCAATAGAATTGTCACAGTAAATTGCGATGAAATTTGAATTGAAATATTATTTCCTATATATTTAAGTAACAATTTTCTCCACAGTAACCAATTACATTTGCAATAAATACTCTTTATATTTTTCTGCAGGGCATAAATTTAATTGCATATCGTAATATTGATAATACGGCCCATGATGTCCATTGTTCAGCGTGCCTGACTGCGGATAGGGAGGTCCTGGGTTCAAATCCCGGTATGGGGATGGATTTATTTTTTCTCTCTCCTTCTTTGTCCTTTCCTTGTATAAATTTGTTGTGAATAGATGCCTACCTTATGAACGGGTACTTGTGGAATCCACACCAAATTACGGTTCAATTAGAAAAAGTGGATTAGCACACACCATATTGCCAGACTCACTGGCACAAGACAACAAAAATATTAAGAACACTTAATTGCACAAAGTCCTATAACTAGGAATTTAATGTTGGCAAATAAATAATTTTTTTACAAAGCCAAATTTTGTAAATAAATATCTCTACTTCCATCGATTTTTAATAAAGACATCTATTAAAATATTTCGAATTCCACTGTCATAGTATAACCAATCGTTTTAATAAGACAAATTTATATAAAAACGCACAGTATACATATGAATTTTATGAAATCAGATTTAATAAATGTTCCTAACAATAACTGTCAGCAATCATTATCAAAACTTCTTATTTGATTTATTTTCTCTTGATAAGTCGACAGCTTGCAAAAAGAATTTTGTAGATATTTATCATTCGCCTTGGCATGTCAACGTTTGTAGAAAAAAATTGTAAAGCTGAGTGCGATCATTTTTTTTTCTCTCTTTTTTGATTTACAGAGAAAAAAATAATAACCATTCATAAACCTTTCGCATGTACGCCAAATTTAACTCGATTTGACATCTTTTTGATCTCTAAAGGAAAGTTTTACTAGATAGGGAACCATTTTTATATGATTTCAAATAAGTTATTGAAACTTTTATTTATAATGTTTCAAATTATATTGAGAAATTTAAATAATATATACTGAATAATATGTCAAAGTATAATAATTATATAAAATAAAATAACTTTTTGTAAATAAAAAAAGTAATTTCAATATACGTTATATGAAATTATATAAGATTCATATAATGAGACAGTAATTTTAAATCGCAAAATTGTGTTCAAAATAGCTAATTTAATAATTAAGATTGATGAAAATATTGATTTATTGATTATAGTAATTGGTTTATGGATGTAAAATTTGCTTTTTATTAGATTATAGTATTTTTACAGCAGATAATACATGAATTTTTGAATTCAAAATTGGCACTTAATATAGTAATGCCAACAATTTTGTGTATTTTTTGTAGCGAAAGAAATTCAGATGCTAAGTATGAGCAAAAGTGTTGCACCAGAGTGACGTAATAAGTTATTCTCAATTGTCGGTTTAAAAATATCCAGTAAAAAGAAATGGGACCATATTACTTGAGTGAACGAAAGAGGCATTATGCTGTCTTTTTGCACTCACTTCAGTATCGAACTCAAACCCATCTGATTGAAACTTTAATCAAATGATATGCGTGAATGACTTGAAAAAACGTAAGATTTAAGTTTTGTAAAACATATTTAACTCTATTTTAATGGAAGACAAAATAATTATATACACAAAAAAGAAAGAAATTCATTAAAATCGAATAAAATCAAAATATTTTTCAAAATGAGAAAAATTTATAAGCAGTTAAATTTAAATATTGCACTCATTGTATTTTCGTTTCATAACATAAAAATTTCAAATTAAAGCAAAAGTTTTAAATAAAACGCTAAGGAAACACGTTCTTATTTTTATTTCAGTAATCCAATCACATTTCATTTCAATGTGAAAAATGTATTAAAAGATAATTATCTTATAAAATTGTTTCCTAATTATTTGCTAATACTGGAAGCACATTTTTAAAATGCAATTTAAAACTCTCTTTTTTTCGAAAAATTCTCCAGGATTTATAACTCTACATTTAGTTTTGTTTAATTTTTGGTGCTTCACAGCGACCTTAATTTGTTTCACACTTGCTAAATCTATGAAAAGGGTTAGAGGGGGTAAAAAAAAAAAAAAAAACTGACCTAGACTCGTGATCGAATTACGAGCACAGGCGACGAATACGAATTGCGATCACAAAGCAGGAAAGAGCGTCTCACAGTTTGGAGCTGAAAAAGAAGAGAGATAACATTCCTCCGCTTCGCGTTTTTAATTGGTTGCCACATTTATTTCCGCTTGTAAAGATCCACAGACAAATTGTAATCTCGCTTTCGACGTTTTGCAATTAAAGAAAAACTATGTTTTAAGAAAGAACCAAGACACTCTGAAAGCAATTATTCTTTAAAGTGTCTGTTGTTTTATATTTCTTTTAGAAATAATTGTATGTGTATGCTTATAACTTTTAATCACAAATCCTATAAAGAAAAAAAAATCTAAGCAGATTAGTTAAAGGATAATTTTAAAAAAATGAATGGATTTAAATATATTTTGAAACAAGATATAATATAATCATCATGCATAATCATTCTTACTAATATTAAATAATATCATTTCATTTATTTTTTTATACTTACTTTTTATTGTAATTTAATTTGTGTACCTTTGGGATTGTATTATATTGTGTACCTTTGGGATTGTATTGTGTACCTTTGAAATTGTACACGGTGTTAGATAGTATTTATTTAATAAACCATACTTAGTCAAATTACTTTAAACATTTATATTATATATAATTAGTCATGTAATTTTTATGCTAAATTAAACTAACACCTAAATAAAGGCAATAAATAAAATTAAATTACAAAAAGTTATTAGTTAAAAAAATTAAAAAAATTTAGAAATTTTTTAAATTTTAATTGCATTACTTCAGAGAATATTTTATGTAGTTTATACAAAAATAAAAAGGGCGTGTTTTTATATTTATTTTTTATAAATTTAACGGGTATTGCCGCATAATTTTCGATAATCTTAGTTTCCAAATTATTAAATTATGAACAATTATATTTATTAATGCGTTTGAATACAAAAGAAAATTTAAATAAAATAAAAATTATATATTTATTAATTCCCAGAAAGAAATTATAAAAATAGGTATATGGTTCGTTTATTTCAGTGATGACAATTAAATAATAATTTTGACGTCGGTTTTACCAATCTTTCACGGAAGTAAAAAACAATAATTCCTTTGAAGAATTTTTATATATTCTCTTAATTTTGAAATTTTATATTGTTACTAAAAAAAAGGAAATATTTAAAGTATGATCTTTGCTTAGAGCTTGTAATTAAAAATAAGGAAAGGAAATTATTTCTTAAAACTGGTTGAAAAAATAAGTGTAATTCTTTGATTAGACAATACCCAACTGATAGCTTAATGGTTAATGTTTTGGCTTTAAAATCAATACTTTGTGAATTTTATTGCCACATCAGACTTAGATTATTGAATATTTAGTTTGCTTGTCATTCATCATTCCATTGTTAGCACTGGAGGGTAGTTAAACTGGGACCAACGGTTTAAAATGGATTACTAATAACTACAAACATCCAAACTCAAGGTGCTATTCGAACCCACGAACTGTTGAACCGAAGTCAATAACGATAGTTATTTGGCTATCAGCTCTGCCAGATGTTTCAAATGTAGAGACCCGAGTTCATCGTGTCATAATGGTAGAGCATCGCTCGTTAGAGCAGAAGGTCCCGAGTTCGAGTCCAACCATTTATGAACAATATAAGGTGAACGTTGAGTGACTACCTTCTGCTTGTACGTCTGTCGGAGTGAAAGCTTGGTATTTTTTCGAGTTTTCTCCCTTGCGACTAATGAATATGGCCTACTATCTATGAAGAGTCTTCCCGGAAAGTTCTAATGCTATGGACATGAAAATTCATTGTAAAAGTCTGCAACCATTAGGTAGCAAACAATGCTAAGCCAAATTACAGTGTCCGCCTCCATATGCAGAAAGTTAGACCGGGATCTACAGCTTAAAGTGTATTCCAAGCCACTATAAACATCTAAGTACTGAGATTCGAACACACAAACTGTTGACCAGAAGGCAAGAGAGCTAACAATTTGTCTACTAGCACGGAGACAAAAAATCCAAACGAGTCACTAAAAGTCTACAGACTTTAATCGTAAATAATATAGATTTTCCAATAAGTTATTTTAATTAAAATCATAGTGTTAATATTTTTAATTTAAATATGATAAGATAAATTAATTGAATAATTTTTCATTATTGTGAGTTTGATACACTTCACAATAGGACAACTTAGCTGCTTAAGAGCGTTGCAAGGCAGTTGAATATCCACCATGTACATTGACATCCGTAGACAATGGCTCGCAACCGCATGTCGCAAGGGAGGAAACCCGGAAAATTCGCAAGCACTCACATCGACAGATAAACATTCAGAAGGCAGGAGCGCAACATACATCTCTTGTTGTTCAACATTGGCTGGGATCGAACCAGGGACCTTATAATTTGAAGAGCGTTGTCCTACCACTAAGAGCCCCCGTAGATTCAACTTCAGGAAAATTGCCGAGCATGAAGAAACCATTTTTAACAGTTCATTTACTACATTTAATAATACTATAGACACTTATACCACTTCCACAGTGCTCTTATTAAGCCATCTTATGAATATTTTCAACTTATTTTTCTTAATTTTCTTCAGTTTGATCTCTCACGATGTCACATTTTCCCTAAATATGTGACTATTAGACATTCCTTTTGACATTATATTCTAGAACTATTTAGTTTTTTTTTAAATTTTATATTGTTTTCGTTATCAAATTAAGAAGTCATAATGTGTGAGTAATTTTAAAATAATTTCTAACATCACAGAAGGATATCAATATTTAACGAAGAAATTTCGTTTATTAACCCTTAAAATAAAATGATTTATATGAAAATTGACGCTATAGCGTCACCATTTTATTTTACAAAAGTTTTCGAACATTTTAGATAATAATTATTGGATAATAATTTATTAGTGACAGAATTATTGAAATAAAAGGAAATAATTATTTATCTTTAAAATCTCACACATTTCTATAAATAACGTAACCATATAAGGCTTACATAAGAATAGAAACAATTAAATTTTTAAACCATATTTTCTTTGATTTGAAGGTATCTTTAAGGCTTTATTCGTATATTTACATATACGAGAAACTATTGCTAGAAAAGAAGGGAACCAATGTTTTATATAATAGATAATAGGAAAAATTATGCTATCTCTATATAAAAAACAAAATAACAAAAACTCTTATTGCAGCCTTGGTTTTATTTGGACTGAGGTATGGAAGCAATAAAAATAATTATATTATTATTACCACTACGCAATTTTTCTTTCTAATATGATATGTATCAAATCTTTGATTTCTTATAAAAACTCCGAGCCATATCTTCTGGTATATTTAATGTAATTTCTTAATAAAAAGTAATTCATTTATCTATCAATACGATATTATCAATTATTTATCTATCAATATGAATTATATATTGTCAATATGATATTCTGAATACAAAAGTTTTAAAAAAACTTCAGTTTCTTATAAAGATTAAAAAAAATACTGAATTCTAATAAAATTAAAAATATGTCCGAATTTCTATGAAAAAATATTATGTACCTAAATGGATGAAATAATGACCAAATTATTTGAAGAAAATTATTTGGGATTTTGCAAAATTTTCTGGGTAATAAAATGTAATTCATTTGGTTTGGTTATAGCTTATACCTCGACTATTAAAATGTAGCACTAATTTCATGTATTTTCTGCAGTTATTTGATTTTTAACAGTAAAGGAACACACACATATATACTTATATATTTTTTTCAAAGTTATTTAGATTATTAAATTGTCCAATTCAATAACATTCAGACATCTTACATTTTATTGAGTAAAAACAAGTACGATACAATTGTACTACCTTATCAATCGTATTTTCGAAAAACAATGTATCAATAAATCGCCAACAATAATAGAAATATAAGGCGAAATGCACAAATGTGTGCGTTTCGCCTTATATTTCTATTATACTTAAACTTACAATTTACATTTTTAATTTTAATGCATTCATGTTTTACAGTTATGATTAAAAAAATTGGAACATAAATTAAAGATAAAATTTTTTCCATCTTTAATTCATGTTCTTTTGTTTCCACGAAAATTAAAGTTAACTGATCTATATTTCAAATACATTGTGAAAAAAAATATTAAAATTTGCAACATATTTTTTTCGCCAAACCTGATCAATATAACACGTAAATACCAGAAGTTTTAATTTGCAATCATGTATTATCAGTAAACAGATATCAATTGAGGAAACCAATTCGCTTGTATAGTAATTTACTTTTGAAATATTTCAAGACACGATATCCTCTTTCAAAATATCGTACGAAGCAATTTAATAATACTATAAAATAGATCGAATGCAAATATGTTTCTCCGAAAAGTTAACAAAGCTACAACAATTGAACGAAAAGGAAAACAACAACAACGTTCTAAACAATATTTTGCATTCATAAAAAAATGAGGCTATTGCTAGGTAATTAGAAGAAATTAATAGGTTTTTATGAAACACAAAAGAAATATTTTTTCTAACATGTACTACAATAACTCGTTGACGAGGGAACACAAAAGCACTTAATTATTAAAAATTTGTTGTCTGCTGGCTTCGGTACATAGAAACGAAAAACATAAGCTTCCGTCGCCAATAGATAGAAGCGTACACGCGAAAACTGAAAAACAAACTCATCAATTATCGCCAAGTTCTTCGCAGACTGTCATAAATGAGTCTTCATTTTGCGTGATGGCATTGAACAAAAGAAAGTTGTATATATAGTGGCTTTGCGTGGGTTACAATTTGGCAGGAATCTTAGAGATATATTAACAAGAATGCTTCAGGGGTATTTAGGGTGCGGATGATAAAAAACGCCAAAGTTTCTAGTTTAAAAGAATATTATAAGTAGATATTGTTGTTATTCTTCGCAATATATCTCTTTATTGAGAAGGTAATTTTTATAACTATGCAGATACTTTCATAGCTACACTAATAGTTTGTAAATTTGTTATTCTTATATGACGTAGGAGATACATATTTTCAGATTTTAATTTTGTTTTTACTTAAAATATCAATTCTATTTTATAAGATAACTTGATACTTCTTTAACTTTTCCTAATAAAAACTTATGAATGCAGTTGAGAATAAAATGTTTCATGTGATATATAAATATTTTGGTTCAAACAAACATGACATGAAATAAAAGGATGTTATCAATTCTTCTTTCTTGTAGAAAATTCTAGTGATTAAAAATCATTATAACTATAATCATCAATTTCATGATTAAAACTATGCAGGCCAATGGCCGAGTGGTTAATGTTCCTGACTCTTGCGCTGTTGATCTCGAGCTCGATTCCCGGTTTAAGCATGGTCTTTTCTTTTCTCTCTTTGTGTATCTTTGTCCTTTCTTCTTTTGAGATGATGGATGAATGTGGCCCACCCTAAAAAGGGGTTTGTAGTGGTGTGACGTGGTTAATGCTACTCGCCTTCGTGACTTGGTTCACAGGTGTCCACCGGGTAAAGCTAAATGAGTAACAGTTTCCAGCCTTGTTCTGGGCGACGAGTGAATCCCCTAGTGCCCCACCATTAGAAAAAAAATGGTTAACACACTATGAATATACGTTTCCATTTTAAACTTTATAACATCAATATGAATGCCAAAAGTTTGTTAGAACAAAGCAACACAAATGAAAGAGACAATTTAAAAAATACCACTAGAAAAAGTTATTTTGGAAAAATTATAATTGTTAAATATATGACAGGAAATAAAAAAGAAAGCATTTTGAAAAATAGCTTCGTGAATGTTTGGTTGCTAAATTGTAAATGGTATAGTTGCCAAATTGAAAATATTAACAATGCGATTAAATATGATAGCAAATCGGAGTGGTCATATCACTTTATGTGTTAATCATACTATACTACACAAAATATTAAAAAAATATTCATACTCTATTGGATTCATGCCCCAAAAACAACCGGATTTTTCTATTCATATCATTCTTTTCTCATATCTAAAATCCTCTCCAGATTGGCCTCAATCGCCCTGTAATTGTCATTCATCAACATGAAATTATCACCAATTGCTGCAGCTTAAGCGACAATAAACAGATCTAAGAATCTAATTTGTACATCATCAATAGCCCCAGTTTCAATTTTGCATTTCTAAAGATGAAGAGGTTGGTTGTCCTATCAGATGATATGCCAACATAAACCATCATGCGTTTTGAAATTCTATTGGCTTTTGCTATTTGGCGATGTGTTTGAATCTTCGCTAAATGGCCAATAAATCCCCAAGCTTTAAGTTTGTTTGAATGGCATTTTTGAGACATTGTATTCATAGGAATAAAAACTATACGCCAGTCAGTGTTTTCTGCTTTGTCTTTTAATAAGTTGAAAGCTAAATTTCATTCACTGCGACTAAAGTATCGTCTCTGAGGCCAAATGCAAAGTTTGGATACTCTTTGAAATTAATTTGAAAGTGACATAAATTTGCATTAATTTTTTTTCACGTTCTGCAGAAAAAATAGCTTTAATTGTAGACTCAGACTCATAATGTACTTTTAAAATAATTTTGAATCACTAAATGTATATCAATAGGTTGTGGTGATCTGGTTAGTTAGACAGTTTGTTCTCATTATTGGAAGGTAGTGAGTTCAAATAAAAATTCTATCGAAGATCCTTAGTTTTCGCTAATGGTGGATGGGGCTTATTAAATAGGTCGTGGTCGAAATGTCCTTTATGTGAAATAATCTGTGTGGTTGGCATGCCATGTTTATTATTGCTCTACTGGACCTTGCCTCTAAATTACAAAGACACACATACTATCGAAGTCCAAGATACATACACCTAAGTCTGTTTTTACACGGTAGATTGGTTCCAGAAGAAGCCGTGTAAAAAAAAAAAAACGTGTAAAAAAAGACATTGATCTTATACAAAAATGGGTGATTTGTTCCTAATCTCTAAAACCTATTAAAATTAGTGAAAAACAAGAATTTTTAAGAACAAGAATTCATGTTTATTTTATTAAATCAAATATATAATGCTTATTTTCACAAGCATAGTAATTAATGATAAAAAAGCACTTTAATCTTAAAAGTAATATAAATTAAATGTATGGCAAGTTCAGGAACTAAAAAACTATGTTGTGAACGAAAAGAATAGGTTATTCAATTTTTCCAAAGAAATTGCCTTCCGTTTTAGTTTTATATCTGACATTTCCTTTTAGGGATACATAAAATATTTAACAAAATTAAAAAACATAAATAACTGAATAAATACAAAATATTTTTTGGCTTACCTTTTATCTTAATGCGTTAAAATTAAATTTAATGGAAAATCAAATTTGCCTGCAAAAAATTTCTTTACCAAACACGTCTTACTGCATTGACAGTTCACAAAATATTAACACGTTTCAATTGCTCTGACCAGTAAATTTTATTGTATGCACATAAAGGGAATTCCCCTACTTGTTTATACGCGCTAAAGGGGAATTCACTTAAATCTTTAAGCTAGTGTTCGCAAACTATCGATACTATCGATGGTTTCAGACTTTTTTCTTTCATAAATACTTTTTTGTGATATGAACAAACTTCGCAAAAATTAAATTTGACAAAAAAAAATTTAAGTATATAAAATTTCAAATCGTGCTAAATGGAATAAAATCGTGTAAAAAAATTAAAAATATTCAATTTTCAAACCGTGTTATTTCAAAACCGTGTACAAAAAGACCGTGTAAAAACAGACTTAGGTGTACATCACTTGAAAAATACCATCACTTCTACCTCTTGTAGATCTGAAAAGGTGGAAAAAGTATTCTATCTCAGTCGGTCATAACGTACAGCAATGAAACGGACAATTTTTTTCATTTATCGTGAGAAACCTAAGGCACCTATTTAAAAATAATGATTAAAATTACGAAATACTTTTTTTTAAGTAATCAAATCTATTCAATGTGAACAGTGAAATGTATTTTTCTATCAATTTATAGTGATCTTTATTTCATCCATCATCTTTATTAAAAAAGTTTTGAAAAGATATCAGGTGATCATTCACTTTGATTTCTTACACATCTTCTTCAACTTATTTGATGAAAGCACATATGAGATAGAAAAGAAATTTTTCAGGCGAAGTTCCATTAATAAATCTGAAGTCCTACCAAGTATATACTTTAGAAAAATAAAACCATTTCTTTTGTAAATATATTATTAAAAAAAAATCACGATACAAGACATGATTCATCCTTGAATATTGGAATAAAAAGAAAACAAAAAGGAATTGTAGTAAATTTCAAGAAAAGCACGAGCAGCAGCGATTCTGAATGGCAAAAAATTGAGTTAACTTCCTTACACAACCGAAAAGAAGAGCCCCCTGGAGGGAAGTGTTCGCAACAAAAAAGGGACCAGGAATACGAAACCTCCGTGTCCGGCTGATGACCATTGTCCGTCGCCTTCGGACGGAAAAGGAGGACAGGACGAAATCGAATTTCCTTCTAATCAGAGGAAGAGATCACGAAGAGGAAAGATTCTGGAGGAGGAGGAGGATAAAAAAATAAAATGAAAGGAACTTGCTTTTCTGGGAGGAAACTCAACTAATGTAATGACGAAGTTCGTTCGTAGGATGGTTCTAATCATTCCATCCAAAGAATGGAGGTTCATTGTGCCAGTATAGAGATAAATGGTTTGGCCAAAAGA
>JAPDSC010049738.1:1022-12708 GCA_026290005.1 Latrodectus geometricus | reverse complement strand
TGTGTGTGTGTGTGTGTGTGTGTGTGTGTGTGTGTGGAAGATACAAATGTGCTAAAAAGTTTCGTTAAAAATTGGCGAAAATGTGAAAAACATTTGATGACTAACCAACTGAATTAGATATATTTTACATATCTGAGATCTAATTATTCAGGAGAGCCAAAAGTCAGGAAAGAAATGGATACGGTATGATGTTTGTCTGCTGATAAGTGCTATGCGCATTGTCCTGTTGAAAAATGCCATTTTGAAGAGTTGAAGGTAAGGTAGCAACCTTCAAAGCTTCAAACTGGTAACAAAAAGGGAAATGGATATGGAGCGATGTTTGTCTGCTAAGTGATATGCGCATTGTCCTGTTGGAAAATGCCATTGAAACTTTGAAGGTAAGGTAGCATAAATGGTTGCAGCACTTTATGAATGTATTGTTTTACAGTCAATGTGATTCTGATATGGATTAACAGTGATTATTTTGTTTTACATCACCGTTATTCCGCATCTGAGATCACAAACTTTAGTCATGATGGTTGCTCTCTAAGACATTATTCCACATCAACCAGCAATTTGGCATTCAACAATGGTATTTGAATGAATTCTTCCTTTGGATGCGCATTCGTCAGTCAAATTGCCCTAGAACCATAGCTTTTCTTGGTTTCTATTTCTTGAGACTCGTGATATGACTTGATATCAAAATCCCTCTTAGGAAACAATTACGTGACAGACGTTAAAATATTTTATACTGATATCAAGCCGTCTATAACATGGCTGCAAAACCTGACGTAGCTTCCATAAGGATACATTAATTCGTGAGCTTTATTAGATCAGTCTAGAAGGACCTGGTCTTCCGCGACAGCTACATATGTCTCATTAAAAATTTTGTTTTAAATTCTATGTCTACTGGTGCATGTGTTAGTTTTAGGCGGGATGCAAATGTAAAGCTTATCGTAGGTTTAAATAAGGTGTGGCAAACTTTATTTTAATGAGAATTTTACATCTCTTCCTCCATACGTATGTAATGTAATTTTAAAACTCTCAAAATACTATATTAAGTGATTAAATGTTAAGATATTGTCTACTTTTCAATGTTATTTTTTTATCTTGCCTACATTAATTTTATCTAAAATAATTTTCACCATAATTAACATATCTATGTGATCAATATTTCATAATATTTTATTATGTCATACAATGTAAAATGATTTTTTATTGGTATTCAAGAAAAAAATCAATGAATGTATTTGTGTGAATATAATTTTAATTTTCCGTTTGCGTCTTTAATTATGAAAATAATTCATACAAGTCTTTCAATTTTATCCCATACTATTAAGCAAAGTAATAAAGTTAAAAATATAACATATATAAATTACCTTATTCACTGAAAATAAAATATGAAACCATTGTCAAATACACACAAGAAGTGGAACATATTAGGCTGTTCGGAAAGTCATTTCATTTTTCCCACCTGAATCAGTTTTTTATCATTGAAAGCCTACAATTTAATGAGTATGAAATCATACAACAACCAGAAAGATGGTAAAGTGTATTGGACAAGAATTGACAATATACAATTCAATAAAATATTTTTTCATTATACGTTTTCCATTTTCATAAAAAACGAAATAACTTTCCGAACAACCGAATATTTTATGTGAATATGAACATTTAATAATTAAGTATAAGAAAGTCAATTTGTCTTAAATAAATATAAAATTTAATATAAAATTCATAAACCTATGAAACAATAATAAAAAAATTAGATTTTTCGTTATGATAATAAACTAAAAGAAATGTAGACAAAGAAAATAAGGAAACTTTAGAGTTGTCAGAAGAAATCTGACATAATAACAGATTTCTTAAAAATTATAAAACTTTCAACTGTTAACAATGTCTTTCCCAATACCTCCGATTTTATCTAATTTTATAAAAAATCCAAGAAAATAAATGAAAGAAAATATTAAAAATTTCCATTTGCATATTAATTAGTTTTATCAAAGTCACTACAGCTTTTCATTTATAGTAGAAAAATATGTATTTGACAAAATATCTATTATTATATTGTTATTATTAAAAGTCATATTTCTGCAATATCTTCACTTCAGTTCAATTGTAATATTTTATAAAAGCTATTATTATATATAAAATCGTACCTAAAGCAAATCAAAAGTAACATTTCAACATACATCAACAAGCCTTAAGCAGCTTAAGATAAAATTATGATGCAATCTTCCGAAATCATATTTAAACTTCAAAGAGATTTGTTTCATAATCTTATTTTATACAGCAAACACTCTGTTTTAAAATATCAGACTCTTAAATTTATATTGAACAAAACACTGTTTGCATGGTTAACTATATTTATGAAAAGCATAATCTATTTTTTAAATGGAAAATGGTTAGTTTTCTTAAAAATATTCAACTTATTCTTATTTTCGGAATGTAATTTTTATATTATGTGTTTGCAAAACATAAGAACTTGTGACATGTGGAAAGAATTATATTATTTTTTAGTATTCAATATTTTTTCTTCCAATATAGTGTGTCTTGTTTTAAAGTAAGAGAAATATTTTCCACATAGTTATAAATCGCTATTTCAGCTCAGGGCTCTACACATTTTTTTTTTTAGTCAACGCACCACGAAATTTACGATGCGATTCTCACACCAATTTTTGAATTCGTTTCTTTTAATATTATGCATGAAATATAATATAAGACAATCATGTGCAGAGATTTATTTTGTGATAAAAATAGAAATACATTTTTATATGCATAAAACTTTATTTAAAAAAAAAAATTTAAATTTTTTGTTTAAAAAAAATTTTTTTTTAATATTTTGTTTACATTATGTTGTTGTTGTTAATGACACTTGGCAACGCCAAGCTCGCCCGTCAGAGAGACTAGGCGAATGAAGTCAGAGAGGGAGCGTCTTCCGTTTTTTTTTTTTTTTAATAGAGCACCCTCATTCGAAGGTGGAAGTACAACTTTTGGCTCATAGATGGCAGCACCACCTGAATCTTTCAATTTAGAGATTGAAACCAGTGAAGACCCCAAGCCTGGCTCCAACTACCTCCAGAGGTATTAATTTGTAATGGGAACATGGAGGACATTGCGACCCGACGGATTTAACGTGCCCCAGTCGCCATTAGTGAACACGACGGATCTTCGGCTAAGCCGGGATTCGAACTCACCACCTAACCAACCAGGCCACCGCGGCCTTTTACATTATGTTTTGGGATTATTTTTAAAAAAATCCAGTTAAAATCGTTATTTTTTTAAAATCCTGTTAAAAGCTAAATATAAATGAAATAATTTACATCAGTACATACATCAAAATTTATCCCGGAACGTGGTGGCCTGGTTGGTTAGGCAGTCGTTCTCATTATCAGAAGGTAGTGAGTTCGAATCCCGGCTTAACTGAAAATCTGATGTGTTTACTAATGGCAACTGGGACACGTAAAATATGTCGCAGAGTCCTCCGAGTTCCCATTCCAAATTTATGCCTCTGTGGGTCTTAGGACCCAGACCCCAGGTCTTCTCTGGCTTCCTATCTCTAAATTAGAGAACACACATGGTGCTGCCATTTATGAGCCAAAGTCATATTTCCACCCTAGTCATACTGCTCTATTCAATAAACAGAAGATGCTCTTTTCTGACGTCATTCACCCAGTCCCAGACGGGTGGGCTTGGCCTCGTCACGTGTCATAAGTAACAACAACAGCAACTAATTTATCCCGCAGATTTTGTGAACTAGATATCCCACAGATGTTGCTATATATTTAATTGCATTTACATTGCTTTTTAACAACAAGGCAACAAGTGCGATTCCATGAGCAGCAAATTTTCTGCATTTGGTAAAAATGTTTGCATTATTGTTACAAAATATTAATGAGTATACGCACATTACATAAAAATTATAATAAGGCCTTTTTAAGATTTCATTTGACAGAAACATGAAAGGACCAATAGAATGTCACGAGTGATATAAAAATTATTAATAATTGCATACATAAATAATAATAAAATATTCATATACATTTAATTAGTAATTTAATTAGTAACTGCAAAATATAGACCACATGTACATATGAAAACGATTCTTCCGAAGTTTGCAATTTACGATTTCTAATGCCAATATAAATGCGAACAATTATTAAAATGTTCTAAAATTATTGAGCTGCACTTTTAATTTATGAATTTGGAAGGATGTTAACTTCTAAAATAAATTCCTCCATCATAATTTCGATATATATTTAACCGAAACTCAAAACATAAAACATGCACAATTCTTGTTTGTTCATTATTAATAGAAATGTTATTATTTTATTTTTATTCTTTGTGTATTTCATGATAGGAACATAATTAATTGCAAATAATAAATAAAATAATATGTAACTAAAAATGAATATAAAAGTAAATACATATACAAAAAATAAATAAAATAATAAAAAAGAATATAACACACGTGTTGTTTTCTTGCTTAGAGTACATCTACTTTTATTATAAAACAACGAAGAAAATATTCTATTATTCAGCGGTTCCCAAAGAAAATCCCAATAAAATTTTCTGTCAGATTTGATAGGCCCAGACTTTTTATGGAGCTTTTTGAAAGATTGGTTTCAGGCAAGTAAATATGAAACAGAAGAAATTTGAGTGCCTAAAATTTGAACGAATCATGAAAGACATTGTGAAATGAACCTATTATTACTAGCTGGAACAAAATGGGAATTAAAATATGTTTCCTCCATCTAATATTTTGAAAAATATTTATTAATTAAATTTTTAAAAAAAATTATCAAGATAAAAAAACATGCATTTATAATATAGTTTGTGTAAGGCTTCTTTGTGTAGTAAAGAAAAATTGATATTTTCAAATTTACTGCATAAAATTAAATGGGAAAATTATCAGACATTTAGTGTGATTAACTGATGATACAAATAATTACAATATTTTGAGAATTCTTAAAAATGTGAGGATATTTTAATATTTCCAATTTGTGATCGTAAAATTTTTTTTTCAAAAGCATTGTTAATAAAAAAAAGAGAAAAACAAATGTTGCTCAAGAATTCAATCAAAATATATGAGACGATAAAACGAATTTTTTTATTTGGGAGATAATATCAAAAGAAAAATTTTAGATATTGTAAGTTAGAAAATGTAAACTCTTTTTCAAAATCCAGGTAGAGAGAGGTTATATTGTTGCTAATTATGACACTTGGCGAAGCAAAGCCCGCCAGTCAGGGACTGGGAGAATGAAGTCAGAAAGAGCGTCTTCCGTTTTTGAATAGAACACCTCCATACAATGGTGGAAGTATGACTTCGGCAGCATCATTTGGGTCTTCGTATTTAGAGATAGGAAAGCCAGAGAAGACTCAAGCCCTGGCTCCTAACACCTTCATAGGTATAAATTTGGAATGGGAACATGGAGGACATCGAGTATTTTACGTAAACCAGTTGCCATTAGTGAAAACGAAGATTTTTGGATAAGCCAGGATTCGAACTCATTACCTTCCGGTAACAAGAACGACGCCCTAACCAACCAGGCTACCACGGTCCTTACGGGTTATAAAACCAACCAGTATTCTACTAACTATATGTAAAGGATATATAGTTCCTACGTAAGCAAAATATCCATTTATTTTATAAGTAATGAAAATGATTTTTTTTCATCTCAATTAATTTTTTTTTTTTTGTAAGATACAATAAGGTTACGACTGGTTGGAAATTTTTCAAAATTCAACAAGTTTTTGTAAAACTGTGTGTTTGATGTTTCTTATTTCCCTTTGGTAGTTAATACAATCGCTCAGGATTCGTGTTGAAACAGGAAGGATGACTGGTTACATAGACTTCTGTTGTTCAATTTTAACATTAAACTGACTGTGTATTTTATGTCTGCTTTAAGGCTGGAACCAAATTAGGCTCAAGTAAAATAAAGAAACACTAGACATATCGATTACACAATAATGCTGAATGTCAATTAAGTCTTAATAGTTAAATTCTTCTCAATAATTTAATTATATATTTTCACTTTTACAACATTATATCCTGCGCTATATAAATTTTATATTTTTTAAATTGAAACATTGGGATATACATAATTTATCTAGATGATGAAATTATTAGATTAAATCTATATGATAGACTCAGTATTAGGCATTTTTAACAAAATAAAACTCAGTTATGATATTCTTTTAAATGATAATTATAAATAGGTTTAATTTCTATGTGGCAGATAGTTTCATAAGCTATTAAATTTTCAATAAACATTTAATACATTACTTATGTATAGTAGATTAATGTTATTATCAACAAAATGTAATTAAGTATTAGGAGTAAAAGAATTGCTATTAAGGAACATGGCAATTTTGTAAAATATTTCATAAGTACTTACATTTTTTTATATTGGGATTTTTTTCTGTAATCACATATTTTACATTTTCCCAGTATTATACCGAATTGAAAAATGCCTACATATAATAAGATTAGTAGATATGTTTTTTAGTAAAACATTTAATTATTATTAAGTTTTATGTAAGTGTAATATAGTGTTTCGTGTACACTATATTGCACTTACTAGAAACTTATTTTGAGTTTATAAGCAAGTTTTCAAAAAATTCACCATGGGGAAAAGCATCCTAATTTTCTTATTCACTCTAGACAGGGTGGAGTGTTGCTGCAGGATATTGATTTTTAAAAATCTATATAAGTAAAATCCTTATTCTGAGCGTCTGCCGAATTTTTGTTTGGTGCTCAATAGAGATCGATGCCTGGAAAGGAATAAAACTTGTATCAAGATTTGGGTTTTATTCTAATATAAAATATAGGCTATGTTTCAATTTAATATTTTGATTATAATGTTTGAAATTAGTTCATAACAATAGAAATGTTAATTTTAATGCACAATAAAGGTGTTTATGCTGAGATGAACATTATTCCAGATTATTCTCTCTTCAAAAAAGGAAGCGTGTAGTTCTTATACTTTTTTAAAGCGCCCCCCCCCCTGCATAATCATTAAGGCTAGATTAAAATATACGCATACTCTAACCTTTTTACATTCCAAAAGTAAAAATAAAAAATAGCAAATAATTGTTAGTTCTAAAAATTGCTAAAACTTCGATTTTTGAAAAATGCTGCTTTTCATCACAAGTACGTGTTTTTGGTTTTCCCAGTAAGCCACAAATGGGAAATTCATTGGTATGGAGATGAAAAGGAGATTCATCATATCTGTAGGGGCGATCACATTGCGTGTTTGTTGTTATTGCTCCATCATGCTTCCTCGTACCTTGGCCTGAACTGGTCTCAATTAATTAGATGGAAGCAGCCGTGCAAAAGTCTTTGTATTTTAGAAGCTGAAGACCACCACTTGACCAGACACCCCTAAAGGTTTTATTTCGTATGGAGGACATCATAACCACGACTTATTTAGATATGCCTCAGATGTGTTAGGGAACACAGTAGATCTTCGGTTAGTCCGGATTTGAACTCATCACCTACCAATATTGAGAACGACGGCCTAATTATCCAAACCACACTAGCCTTTTCATTTTATTGTGCAAAACAGAGTTTTAGATAAATCTAAGCAAATATAAACTCAATTTTTCAAAATAGCAGTTTTCCTCAATCATCTTGGTACGCGTACTAGAAGCCACTACTCTGAAAAACTTATGTGCCTAGCCTGATAATATATGTATTTAAGTAGCAAAATAAAATTTTCGAGTAACTATATAATTTTTTTTCTAATGGCGGACACTGGGTGATTAACCGTTCACCACAACAAGGTTGGAAACAGCTACTCATTTAGCGTTACCCGGTGGGCACCTGTGAACCAAGTCATGGAGGTATGAGTACCCTCGTCACACCACCACAAACCCGTTTATAGGGCGGGTCACATTCATCCATCATCTCAGAAGAAGAGAGGACAAAGAAACACAAAAAAAGAAAGAAGGGAAATATCCATGCCTGAAACGGGACTCGAACCTGGGACCTACAGCCTAGAATTCAGGAACACTAATTACTCAGACATTGGACGGCGGTAGCTATATAATTGACTATTCTATTTCAAATGTTATCGAATAATAGAATCATCTCCCAGAATTTGAAGATATTACAGCACGCATTACTCATCATAAAATGATTTCAACTATCGAAGATACGATAATATAATTTAAAATGATAATTGATAATGAAAGCTACATTATTGACCATGTTTATTCTGTAATGTTCGACTCATAACGTTTTGTAAAATCTTTTTTCGTTTCGGCATAAATTTTCCAAACGCCACCCAATAATTGATATTTCAAAACAAAATTCGAAAATGTACGCATAATCTTGCTATGCTATTTCCCATTTTTAAATATTCTGTTACATATTTTTTCCTATAAAATGACAATTTTAATGACACAAAAATACATTTTTCATCAAAAAATATTATCAATAAAATAAAATATTGCCTTAATTTGTCGAATTAAATTATATTTTTTTTCAATTGTTTGCACAAAATATCAAAATCAAGAATCATTTTCTCTGTACACATTAAATATTTAAATTGAAATTTAAAATGGTAAAATTCAAGTAACAATTTTATTTTATGTTTTATAGTCTTAGCTTAATTTCACAATGTCATTTGGATATAAATAATTCTGTTGCCATATTAAAATATTTATTAGAGAGTGGCTAGAATTCGAAATAACTAGATTTAACTAACTCTTTTTCGTAGTTTAACTTAATTGTATATAGTTAATTGGTAATAAATAATACTAACTTACTTTAAAATATTTAAGCAAGAATGATTAGATATAATTGACTATTCAATTTCAATTGTTTTGTGTGTAGCCTTAGTTTAACTACAAATAGTTGTTTGGATGTAATTAACTGTAACTGTATTTTGAAATATTTTTGCGAGAACAGTTTAAACCATAAGTCATTTGCCAGTATTATTTGTTATATTTATAGCAAATAATGCTCTTTATAATATTATATGAAAAAACTAGGTAAGGTGGAATTAAGTTTTTACATAAAGAACAATTTATAATTATTTTAAAAATATTTGGAAGAGTTTTGAAGATGGAAAGCTTAATTCATTTTAATTTAATTTAATGCAACCCAATTATAGATACTATGTTTTAAAAATTAACATTAAAAATTTTATCTTAAATCAGCAAATAAAATTGTGAAATGTCAAATTGTATTATATTTCATAACAAGCATATTTTCATCATGATTTTTTAGTTGATATTTTTATAATTTATAAAGAGTAAATTTTATTTCTAGTCGTTCCAAAAGACATATAGAATGCCTTATTATCCTCATTAATGACAAAATATGAAATAATGATATAACATTTTTTGACCACAGACTATATATTGTATTGCTGTTTCAAAAGCATGGCAAACTGCCATAGGATCTGTTCCAAAAAAATTACTAACAATGATCTAAAAAGTGAGAAAAAATTCTCCAATAAAATATAGTTTTAACTACTTGTATATTTTCTATAAATTTTCACGTATTCACAAATAATAAATTGACAGTTTTTTATAAAAACAATTAGAAATTTGAGATTTATTATTTACCAGATTTTATTAAAAACAAATCGAAGTGGTTACAAAAAGACTGAAAATTCCTTTCAGAATTAAGAAGTTATTAAATATGGGAATCAAGAATCGTTACACCCACGAACCAATGAATGTCCAATAGCCCAAGGTAGAGAGTAAGCGTATATACGTAAACTTTTCAAAAAGCAAAAACGATATATTTACAAAAATCTAAAAATTGATTGTTATTGTAAAAAAATAAATTATATTGTACATATGTAAAAAAAAGAAGGGAAGGATTATATTTTTTCTACTCCACAAACGGGTATGCAAAATAATTTTATATATAAAGAGAAAAAAAGAACTCCTTTTCTTGAGGCGAGAAGAGTTCCTGAGATTGACGTTATATGGTTCAAATTAACTACACTGCAGCACAGGCAAATTTGAAGGAAATTCAAATCATTGTCAATTATAGTTATAAATTAATTATAAACACTGTCATCAAAGTTATATATATATATGTATTTGTTTGGGGGAAAAATCCATTGTTTTTTTAGTCCATAATTGTAGTGTTGGATATCTCATTCAGTATCGAACATACAACTTCAGATTTATGCTCGCTGGAAAGATCCCATTTCGCACACCAAAAAAATATTTTGCTGATTTTTATTTGATCCATTCAGTTATAAAGTAAAGGGTGTTAAAAATGGAAGTCAGCAAAAAAGAAAATGCAGTATATTCACAGTTTTTCTTCGATAAAGGCGAAAATATAAACCAGGAAGTTGAAAATCGGGACTGGTGCTTATGATTTCGGTACTGAAACAGCCAATCAAGCGTCATTTTGGTTTCATTGATTCTATTCAAGTATATTTGATATTAGACATGCATCTGGCAAAAATAAGCTAATTTTGGAAAATTATAAAAATATCCAAAGTTGGCATTAGATGCAAGCATCCTGGTTAACCAGAAGCAAGAGATAAGCCACAAAACTGTTTGAAATCATTTGGACGAAGCTCAACAAAAACATGTAAATAAAGTCTTGAAGTTCATATAATACCCCTAAAAGAAACTGGGTTTCTTTTTCCCCAAATTAATATATATATATATATTGTAAGAACTGACCAGAAACAGTGTCTTTGATCTCTTCAGGAAACAATAGTTTTTGAGCTGGTATATAATGACAGTGTATAAAGAACTTCAAACATTTGGATACTACCTCTGGAGAACAGAAAGCTCACAACTTCGAGCGGTATTGCAGATAAAATCAATGAATTTCATTGCAATACAAATATAGAAATTAAGAAATATTACAATTAACAGATTTTAGTTATCTACAAATTCCAACAATTCGCATTCAATAAAAAGAAGAAGTATCGTCAGACAGCTGGAGGATTAGAAACAACAAAAAGAAGAAGTAATTTAAAATTTACAAGCCATTATTCCCAGTTCTTATAATTATCACATTTTTAAAAATTCTACTGTAAAAATAATTTTCTCTTAATTAAAAATATTTTGTATAACTATATTTGCAAGTTTAATAAAATTCTATTACAAAAATTACTTTCAACTGAAAACCTATTTTTCCCTTATCTTCATCAATGACTCTTTTTGGTATATATGAATTAATGAAATAGCTATAATAAATAGATAATTTAGTTTCATTATGAATCAATCATAAACAATTTTTTATATTCATTTAGTAGAAAAAAAAAACCTCTGAAATATCAATAAAATAAACCTTGTCATTGTAAGGTAATAAGAATCCTATTCATGTTCTAGAAAATAGATCAATTCAAAAAGTGTTATTTAAGCTCATCAGAAGCAGTGGAATTCTTAGGGGACACCACCACCTCAGGGGACATCTCACCATAAAGGGACTGTTAGATGATCCTACTGCGGGGGGTTGTCAATATATGGAGGAAACTTCATTAAATATTCTATGTGAATGTAGATTTGGACATATGGGTCAGCATATAATTGAATCTTGGATGCGGCTGGATGTTCCTGTTAAATGCCTGCAGAATTTTGCTTCAACCATTGGTCTCTTCAAGTAAGGGGCTTCCTGTTCAGGAAATAGTACAATAGACTTTAGGTCGTAGTGCCTTTGGAACCACCTTACTCTAAATCTATCTATCTATCTATCTATCTATCTATCTATCTATCTATCTAT
>JAPDSC010049733.1:0-14787 GCA_026290005.1 Latrodectus geometricus | reverse complement strand
CGAATGTCTAGTACGAAAGAAGAAAGACTAGTTTCAAAGTCAATCCTCCAAAGCGTGAAAATTTGCATAAAGTGATTAGTAAGTATTTGGAAGGCAGCCTCACCAGATTTGCCTTGGTAAAGTTTGCCAGTCATAAATTTAAACCAATATCACCATAAAACTTTCATATATTTAACATGGGAAGGAAATTGTTCATTTTACAACTCTCAACAAGTTTTAACATGTTATAATTGCTAATTTTAAAAAAAATGCTAGATTGATAATGTTTTATTTTATTTAGCATAATATGAAAAATGTCGCCGAAACGCGCCAAAGATAAATTCTTAATCCCTGAAACGGCGGAAAAGTAATACCTCTGGAAAAGGGGGAGAAGACATTCGGCGAAAACGATATGTAGGGGTAACTACTGATAGCATCTTCGGGGGTTCGGGATACTCTGCGGCGGAATCGAAGACTTGCCTGATGTTCACTAATACACTGGTTATCAAAAATAAAGGAAAAATCGCCAAAGAAGCGATAACTCTCCCTAAAAATAGCCAATCTCAATGAAATTTGAATATGTTGGAAAGTAAAAGAAACTGAATAATAAGACATTATGTAAAATAGTGTCGCTTTGCTGTCGGAATATATAATTTGCGAGCATGAAAATGGATGTCTGAAATCAAGGCGGCAATTGTCGCGTTTCTGTGATCAGAAATATGATATAGCGAAAATGTAACAATGGCCTCCACGCATCATTTGACTCAACAATTTCGATAGCGAGTTATTGGAGGACTAGATGCAGAATAAAGTCAGATAAAAGTGTCCAAATGGCTGAATGTGATTCACAAACTTTGTCAGCAATTCTAGACACGGATACGGCATCCAGGAGGTTCGGTCAAGGACGGTCACGCCCTACCATGAGTGCCGATGACCAATATTTATTTGTATGCGTACCTAGGAATAGAACCGCAACTAAGGCTGAATTCAAATAATTTCTCGCTGCAAGCCCAGGAAGGTTGGTATCCAGATCAATCATGCGTCGAAGGCTTTACGAATGTGATCTTTATGTGAGGCGATCAGTTATTTGCGTCCCGCCATAGACGGAATGTTTGCAATGGGCACGTCAACATGTCAACTAGAAGCGTGATTAATGGAGAGCTGTTCTTTTCATGGATGAGAGCAGGTTTGGCTTCGAAAGCAATAGGCGCATTTTAATTTCGGGACGAACTCGTTTACAACCTCAAACATCCGTGAAAGAAATGCATAAAGATCACAAAGCGTCTGTGTTTGGGATGGTATCTCTTTGGGTGCACCATTTCTTTTCCTGTGGAAATGTTAATACTCACACCTATAGAGATGATATTCTGGATGTTTATGTGAGCCCTTATACTGGAGCAATAGATGATGCTTTCGTACTACAGGATGATTATACGAGACCACACAGGGCTCGCGTCGTGGATGCTTATCTTGAGCAGGAAACAATTGGAGCGCATGCTGTGGTCAGCTCGATCATTGAACTTTAAGTCAATCAAGCATGCTTGGGATTCTCTAGGACGACGTATAACTGCAGCTCTCAATCCTCCTCCTAGGGCACTAGCTAAGCTTTCAACTGCTTTGGAAGAGTTGTATTGTTTTTTTTTTTGGGGGGGGGCATCATTCTGAAAGGTCCTTTTCCTATACCAAACTTAAACACCTCACATGTGTTCATTGTATACATATGCTTATTTTTATAACACCATAATTATCTGCTGATTTCTTTTTATGCAATTTTGTACCTTTCTATGTGTTGTATAGATGCTGAATTAAAAAGTTCTCAAATTAATGACACATTATTTAGCTTTTTATTTATTATCTTCTAGGAATACATAGGACACAAAATAAAATTACATGAAATTATTATAACGAAAAAACGTATACCTTCGAAGACATCAAAATTCTATTCCTTTCTTTATCAAACCAAAATATGTGACGTCATCTCACAATCCTCAAAATCATTACAACGTGTATAGGTTTCAATAAATTTCATTTATAATTTTTTCTGTTATCGTCATTTTTATAATTTTTCCAGCAATGCTTACTAGAGCAGGGGTGTCCAAGACGTCGACCACGAAGACATTTCAGGTAGCCCGCGCGATCCTCCCGATAATGACCTGGGATATTAACAATTTAATATATCTCTCATGACATAGAATTAATGATTTATTTAAAATTAAAATTTTTTTAAAATTTACGCATTAAAACCTAAAACAAATTGTGCAAAGTAATACAATGAATTTGTCGTTTTACAATGGAGAATCAAATAGAAACAACTTGACAAAGTGGGAGGCTCAGATTATATCCAGTAGCCGGCGCGATGATAGCGAAGCGACGAATTAACTAGTCTATCCGTCACACCAGCCCGTTTAGTTTCTGTTCTCATAAGTTAGTTCAGTTAATCGTCGTACTTTGCAGGTCTCTCGATGCCTACCGCACTGATACGATAATTTGTTGTTTTAACACCCATCCAAAATGACAGCCAGGTACCAGTGCTTAGAGAAATGAAACATACCATTATCACAATGCTTGGAAAGATGGTTTCTTTTTTGTTATGGTGAAGGAGAAATGTGTTTGTCTCATATGTAACTCAAATGTGGTACTTCCAAAAAAGCAAACGTTGAAAAACATTGTAAAATCATGCACTTAAAATACGCTACATGCCGCCCAACCTGTCTAGTGGTTAGCGAAACTAACTACGGATGGGGAGGATTTGGGTTTGAATCCCGGCTCGGACATGTACTTTCTCTTTCTCTATCGGTGTTTCTTGTTCTTTCCTCAGATGATGGATGAATGTGGTCCGCCCTATAAACGGGTTATATAAATGGGTTTATGGTGGTGTGGCGTGGGCGATGCTACTCGTACCTCCGTAAGTTGTTTCACAGGTGCCCACCAAGTAACGGTCTTGTTGCGGCAAATTACTTGTTCAAGGGTGCCTGCCATTAGAAATAAAATCAAAATACACAACAGACTTTCCAATCGACAGTGAACTTCGAAAAGTTAAAGTGCATGAATTAAAGTCAAATTTACATTTACAGTAATCGTTATTTACGAGACCAGGCACCAAAGCTAAAGCAATAATATTGGCGTCGTTTAAAATTACGAAAGTTTTGTTGAAGCGAAAAGAAAAAAACTTTGGAAGATGGAAAATTGATAAAAGAAACTTTCTGCAAAGCGGGAGAAGTGCTTTTCCACAATTTAAAAAAAAAAAAAAAAATTTGAAATAATATCGTCAATAAATAATATTCCTTTATCGCTTAGCACTGTGATGCTTCGGACTGAAGCTATGAATAATAATTTGGAGGATTCATTTAATGATGATTTAGAAGCTTGTAAGTTTCTGTCACTTCAATTTGATGAATTCACGGATAGTGGTGACATTGTACAGTTATGATTTTTGTGAAAATGGTTTTCGAAGATATGTCTTCAAAAGAAGAGTTATTAACTAAAATTCCCTTGAAAGGATAAACGAAAGGCCAAGACCTACAATTCATTTAAAAACTTTATTGATAAGACAGGATTTCCAATATATAAATTGGTCTCTATTACAACAGATGGAGCCCTAACAATTGTCGGGAATCGAACTGGTTTTATTGCCTTATGCAATAATGATGAAATTCCCATTTTATCAGCTATCATTGCATTATCCATCAACAGGTATCGTGTTCAAAAACACTTAAGTCTAATGATATAATGCAAATTGCTTTTGAAATCGTCAATTCAATTCGTTTAAGAAGTCTTCAGAGATGACAATTTCGGGCGCTTTTGGAAGAAACTGAATCAGAGTACAGAGATCTCTTATAGCACACAGACGTAAGGTGGCTGCTTTTTTAAAAAGATTTCGTATTCTGTTACCAGAAATAAGAAATTTTCTACAAATAAAAGGAGAGCACATTACTGAATTGGAGGATGGGAAATGGCTCATGAAACTAGCTTTTATCTACGATACCACTGCAAAACTTAACGACTTAAACCTAAATCTACAAGGAAAGAATAAATGTTTAACAGACATGATGAGCAAGATTAAAACTTTCAAAGAAACTATAGAAAGGTATGCGTCTCAATTAAGAAAACATGAATTGAGAAACTTCATAAACATTGAGGAAGAGTGCATCCATAATCCAAACCGAGACTTCAGATTTCGTAGAACACTTATATATTTTGTTTGAAAGAAGATTCGTTAAATTAATTAGGTTGGAAGATATACTCAATTTTATGACATTTCAATTAAAATGAAAATGTCAACATTGATGAAGTATCTGGAAAAATAATTTAATAGATACCATATCAGTCACGGTCGAGAAAGAAATTATTTAATTAAGATGCGATATATTTCTTAAATCCAGAGCATATCTAGGGATACTGATTTTTGGAAATTAATTTCTAAGGAAACGTTTCCAAATATTTACAAATTGTTTTTTATTTGTAATCATATTTTAGATTGACATATCTTTGTGAATTTGCTTTTTCAACCATGAACGCCATAAAAACCAAACATCGGTTACGTTTAACAGATTTAATTTCGTGTTTACTCATTGCAATAAGCTCGTACTAGCCACAATATGATAAACTTGTAGGAGATACACAGTGCCAATTTCAACTAAACGCAGTGAATAAGATGATCAATTTTTGATGTATGAATATTTTGATTTTTTTCATCAGTAAATTTTTATTTTGTAAATATTAAGTTTTTTTTAGAAAAATTAGATAATTTATTATTTTTTCTTGCTAGCGAATATAAATATACAAACATGTACGTTACGTTAATTTAACTCTGTCATTGGCAAACCGCCGTCGACTTTTTAAATGTGGAGTAGACCACGGATCGCTAAAGTTTGGCCACCCCTGTTCTAGAGGAACACGAGAACAAAATCCAATACCATTCCAAATCATGATATAAAATGGTTCACGTTTTAACTGCCAGAAACAGAAATGCATTTAATTTTCACTACCAACAAAGATGGATGTTATTTCATTTTTCATAAATTTATAGAAAATATTTTTAATCTTTATTTCCATTAAGCATAAAAGAAAAAAAAAATATGTTCACAATACATGAAATGTCTCATGTTTTTTCCCCCCTCATAAATTTAATGAAAGGTTTTTTTTTTTTTAATTTCATTTTTATTTTCAATAAGATTTGAAGGAAAAAAAAGTTGATTAAAAGTTAAATTAAATTTGCTTGTGAAGAGGAACTTTTTTCTGTTTGAATTTTAGAAAAGATGAAGGGAATTATTTAAAGTTAAATATCATAACTTTACCTAGTCTAATTTAAGAATAGCTCTCGCAAAGTAGTCCGATAGGTGGCGGTTATAGTGACAAGAGCTGCCCATTTGAAATAGGAGTTAAGGATGTAGATTTGAAGTTCTAAACATAGAATATATATATATATATATATATATATATATATATATATATATATACGTATTTTTATAGTAACTAGCTAAACGTGCAAGTGATCGATTAAAATGAGTATTACTTTCATTTCACTAGAAGAAATTAATTTTCCGTTAACTCCATTTAAATAGTAGTCTTTCTGCCAGAAACTAGTAAAATTTTATTCTCATTAAAAAGGAAGTTCTTTTTCCATATATGGCTTTCATAAGGTTAAGAGAATTTCTTATAATTAATTTTAACATATTTCTGAATTATCTATATTAAAACCTTATCTTTAATAGAAAAGTATTTTTTAAAAATTAAATTTTCTAGAATATATTTATCTTTAATAGAAAAGTATTCATAAAGATAGTTTTAAATTTAATCAAAATATTTTAATTAGATGTTAATTATTAATTGTTTTTGAAACTTTTTATTTTAATTCGTATTTTTCTTTCATTACAAGTTTCCCACGAAGAAACAACATAAATGAGAAAATACTTCATGTATAAGTTTGTAAAGTAAGCAACACTAATTTTAAACAAAAGTTTTAAAGTTGCAAAATTCGGCCTTGAAGATATTAATTTGACTCTAAAATAATATAGTTGAAAATTTTTATTGAAAAATGCATGTATTTTTAAAAACTGATAATGCATTCCATTTTTTTTTCTTTTCATTTTCAGATCTAGATCTTTACTATATAACGTTTAGATTTTAACAGCATCTATATAAATTTAATAATACAAATTATAAAGAAAATCACTTTTTTGCATACAAAAATACATTATGTTTATAAATTATTAGTACTTTATTAACTCAAAAAAATCTTTCTATTTCAAGAAGTTTCGAGAAAAAATATATAATCAAAAATATCTAATAACTAATTATTTTAGTATCAAAGCATTGAAATTGTTTCTTCGATACAATGCTTATTTTTGATTTCTTTCCTTCTTATTATAAACAAATATGATGTAAAATAATTATTTAGTTTAAAAAAAATACCTATGACAATTTTACTAGCAAAATTTTTAATAATTATAGCACTAATCCGTAAGTAGTCACTAATGCCAAACATAAGCGTTGTTTGATAAAATACTAAAATATTTTAAGCACTGTACTTTGATAGGTGATGGCTTAAAAGTTGTGAAAAGTTGTTAGGTATGAAATATTTAGATTAGTTGTTCTCGGGTTAAATTACGTGTGGAGCTCAAATTTTTATAGTAAAAAAAAAAAAAAAAAAAAAAAAAAAAAAAAAAAAAAAAAAAAAAAACACATCTTTTTTTTTTTTTTTTTCAAGAAAAAAAATAAATTCAGATATTATTTTACAATGTTATATTATTAGAGAAGTAGAAGACTACCACTATAGTCATATCTTTAGACAAATTAATTTTCAACCCAATTATACTACTGGGTGATGCATTTTTAGGCATTGAATATTAAGAGCTATATTTATGTTATCTATATAAATGATTTCATATAACTTGGAAAGGAATAATTTTTACGCAGTTTATAATTTTTATGCGGTTGCTGATTTCTGTTAAAAATGTAAAACAAGAAATTCCAATGTCTTTTTATTTTCAATGGAACTATTAGTTAATAAAATATTGATAAATATATCTTAAGATTTTTCATAGTTGTTTTGGATATTTCAAGCTAACTCAAATCAAACTTCATAGCAATATTAAAGTTAGCGACAATTTGAATACTGAATAAATTGTATTAATTTATAATTCTTTATTTAAAAATAGCCGCAATTCAAAATATGAACCAGTTAAAATTGAAATTTTTATTTCAATCAGTAAAAGATGAAAATAATAAGCTATAAGACTTAAGTGACTCAACTTAGAATTTAAAACTAATACATTATTCACATATATTACGAACATAAATTATTGGAATATTTCACACTACAAACGTACCTAAAAACATATTAAAAATCAATAATTATAAAAATTAGTAGAAAATATACTTTAATAAAATATATTTATTTTGAAAATGTAAAATATAATTTTCAAAAAATAACATTTTAAAGGTTTAATTGTAATCGATTAAATACAATATTTTCAATACAATCATTAACATATTTAAATACAGCCATTAATATTTACTAATAAGGATATTCGAATCTGACAAATTTTATGGCTATTTAAAAAACATTGAATTTTTTTAACTCCAGGTGAATACTCGTTTCGATAAAAACACAGTTTAGATATAATTGAAACATATGTAAGTTTTGTGCTACTTTTTTAATAAAAAAATATTATTTTGGTAAAATTTTTCAAAAAATCATTAAGATGAACATTTAAATTTTTAAGTTTTCCAAATCAATTTACAGTTAATATAACTATCTCTAAATCATTTACATTAATATTTAAAAATTTAAATTACATTTTCTAATAAGAGAATATCCTGGATATTTGAGAAGATTGTGAGTGGTTAAATACAATTACTCAGAGCATTCATGAACAATATATAAATAATAACAAAAAGAAAAATCAAAAAAACGTCTGGTTTTATAAGAGCACTTTTTATTTACAAATATTAAATCTTAAAATTAATTTCTTTTCGCCAAATTTCTCTCCTTAATGTACTATAAGAAAAACTTATTTAAAATCACATTTTTAATTATTTTGATGCAGTAAAATATTTATTGTTACTTTTCTCAAAATAGAGCCCCAATTTAGTTATCTTAAAGGCCAGTGGCAGTTGTAGAGCTTCGCGCTTTCAAGGCACAGCTCCGAAGTTCCATCCACAAGGTCGACTTAGTTTTATCCCTTCAGTGGTCGATAAAACCGAATACCAAACATGCTTGGAAAATAAACATTGGGATTTTCATGTAATGCTGATCATCTAATCGAGACAGGCTTTGTAGCCACGGTTAAGAAAAGATATAGCCAGTGTAGGCCGGTCCCATGAGGGCTGTCGTGTCATTGATATTTTTTTGTTAACTCTCAATCCCATTCCTTGGTAAACTGTAGCAGCATTAAGTCATTTTCTTCATTATTTTTACTTATTATTTAGTCAATCCGTATTTCTTATTTACACCAGAGTCCACATTCAGAAAGTCAAAATTTCCAGCAGCCGTGAGGGTTTCCTTGACGAAGTTCACAGATAAGTAACTCATCTCCATTTACATCTGGTAAATGTTCTTGGCGTTATGAAAGTAACACAATAACGTCGCACGTAAAAACGACTTAGATCTCATTCTTCAATTCATTCCAAGCATAGATTGTCAAGCGCATAACACATAAAAAGTATATTTCATTATGTGATTCTAAGCCTTGATGCTTAGTCCTTGTAAGTCTACGATAACTGCATTTGAAACTATTGATAATATTCTGTTGATTCATTTGTAAGATGCTAGTAATAGATTAGATGGGAAAAATTCAATAAGAATTGTTTAAAAAAATCGAGGTTACAGTAGTATATAATCACACAAATTCGAAGGGTTGGTTCATGTTTCTCAACCATAAAATGAAAAGAAATTGAGGGAAAAAAATTATTACAAATAAATGAAAGCGTAAGGCATGAGAATAAGTTCACAAGAGATTTTTCAAACTTTTATGTAAATAGGAATTAAAGCAATCAATGTCTAGCCACTAGGTCGTAAAATCAAGAATGTTCGTAAATTAGAGCTTCATAAAAAGATACTTTAAATATTTATTTAACTTTTAATAGAATATTTGAGTTGAATATTGAGATGAAGTAATTGAATAATTTACTTCATCAAAGCAAAATGTGTGCAGGGTAATTAATATATCATATTACTATTCCATAATACAAATTTACAGCCATAAATATATATACGATAGTGAGCCAAAAACTTTGAATACCTCCATTAAAAAAAAATAATGTTTCATAAATATGATGGCTGATCCACTTGAGAAATTCCTAAATAACTTATTCGATAAACTACCACACATAGTGTACATGTTAAATATAATCCTATAAAAAATTTAATAAAGTACAAGTATACATACAATTACATTCGATAGCAAGGGTTTTAGCAAATCTTAATCTGGATGACAGTGACTCAAAACTTGGAAATCATTAAAAAAGGAATCAAGTTGTATAAAAAAAATTCTGATTTCGTCTTTAAATTTTTTCACCTGTTGATTAATACTTGCTCCCTTCCTTACGATTTAAAAGGTTTCAATATTATGAGGAAAGAAAAATTACAAAACTGACTAAATTAGTTAAAAAATATTAATTTTCATTTCCGAAGAATTATCTATATGCATTGATCGTATCAGAAAAAATAGTGACACATTTTATATCGAAAAGTGTAATAGTAGAAACACTAGTTGTTATTAAGACTTAACTTCTCTGCGAAATAATTGTTTCCCAGAATATAAAGAAAGCGTTTTCATCTCAAGCTTCATTGTAGCCCCTTAGTTCTCATGTATACTCCTTTCATTGCTTAAGGAGTGTATGTTTTTAAAAAAGTTATTATTATATTAATAAGTAAAATAAAATCTTTTTATCAAGTTTTAAATCACTCAAGTGTGATTATTCCACTGACATTGCCAAATCTAAGTGAATTTTTTTATTTATTTTAAATTTAAAGCCTATAGCCTCAGACGTAAAATAATCTATTTTATATATTTAAAATATAATTATTTCTTAATTAAATGCTTGACTTTAGTATACTTTTTGTATTATTCTTTCTACAAATATATTTGTATAATATAGACATTTTTTTCGATAGGGGAAGCCAAAAACAGCATTGTATCCGTGTACTAGTTACGCTTGCATGCCAGTATCTACTCAAGCAAATTTAATTTGGAAAATACATCTGACACGAATTGTGAAAGAACTTTTTTTTCTTATTCTTCAAAAAATTAAAAATTGTCAGTTTTTTTTTTTTTTTTTTTTTTTTTTTAAATTCAAAAAATGATTTTTACGATTTTATGTGGATTGTTAAATTTTGCAATCAGAAGTTGGAAAAATATATTGTTGCCTTTCATTTAGCTAGTATTAGTTGTTTTAATTTTATTAATTTTTATTTTAATAAATTGGCAATTTATCGCAAAATGTGAAAATTATGGAACTAAGACAATCTTTTAAAATACTATTATTATATATATATCCAAATAGTTGTCCAGGTTAAGTGAAGTCCAATTTAAAAAGGTTTAGATTATTAAGGGCTTACTGCATGAAAAAAAAAAAAATTAAATGATTAAGTCTACGTTTTGCTTATAATCAAGATTAATAGCAATCTGAATCATAAGTTAAACTTTAGTCTGAATGACATGAAGTGTTGTCAGCAATTAAAATTATATACAACAGGGGGGAAAAGCTGTTCTTCCCACAATAATTACTGTTTTAACAATAAGAAAAGATGTCAGAATTTGAAAAAAAATTCTTTAACAATTATTTAATTTTCTCAAAACAAAATTAAGGTTCTAGCACCTGGTTGAGTTAGGTAACATTGTTTTAAATTTATTATAAAACAATTAGTACTGAATGAGTTATTTCTGCTTTTGATATGCTATTTTAATCAATTTTAAGAACATTTTGTTGGATTGCTTAAACTTTTGAGTAAAACCTTCTCCAGTCCCAATAAATTCCGTTAGATGAATATTCTAGGCACATATGAATTTAAAAGCTTTGCAAGCTGAAAGGTAAATTTTTTGTAACTCTAAAATATTTCTTATAAAATTAAATATATTCAATTTTCTCATATTCTTTACTTAAGTTTTGAGTGAAAAATCTTTAAATAATTAAGACACTTCTAAATACAATTGGATTAAAGAATTAAATAAAAATATTCAAACATAATGAGTTATTCACACGGATCTCATAAAATGAAAATAGAGATTAAGAAAAGGAGAGAAAATTTTAAAAAGTATATATTAAATATTTCGCATCTTATATGGATGAAGAACACAACATGCAAATACAATATATATTAACAAATTTAAAAAAATATTTCTGACATTTGTATATTCAATAAATCACGCAATAAATATAATTAATTTTTAAATATTTTTAATTCAATAAATATAATTTATCTTTTGATTCATAAATTTTTATTACTTGTCACTACTTCAAAATGGTTATTCCCTGCGTACCTTTGCTAGTAATTAAGTTTACTTCCCATAAATCTTCTGAATCATCAGATTCATTTTCTGTTGATGGTGAACTGAAATCTGATATTTCATTGGAAGAAGTTTTAGTTTTTTTAATATTAATGGCATCTGGATCAGAATCAGTTTCAGAATCTTCACTAACAATGTATCGTATTCCAGCAGATGGTATCTTCCGCCATGGTCTTTTGATTTTTCGAGCAATTTTGCGCTTTTTAATAGGAAGTGTTATGGTGAAATTATTATCTGCAGAATTCATTGCCCTCTTCACAGAATCCGGTATAATATATTCAAAAGGCTTCTTATCACAACAGAATTGCTGAAATATGCTCATATCTGCTCTATCAGAAATATTTGTCCCAAATATACCTTTAGCATTTTTGTTTACAACTGGAATAATGGAAGAAGGTCGAATAAGCTTAACAAATTCTTTTAATTCTAAGTAAGAAGAGTGATTAGAGTATGGTATTACATGAATATCAGAAAATTTGGAATAAGGTTTAAAATTAAATCCACTATATCTAGCAGTTGCTAAAATTGCATGAGTCTTTCTTTCTTTGTTCCATTTTTCTAAATTGGCACCACTGATTTGATTAGTAGGTACAACACATATTCTAGTATCAGATTCATTGATGGCTAAAATATCTGAATACCCTAAAATATCCATAATTTCTTTTCGAGCATGGTTAACATAAACTTTTTGCTTTCTTTCTTTAACAATTTGTTGAAGTAAATCTTCTTTGCCTAAATTATCTAGACCTATGAAAACACGTTGACTCTTTACCAGGCAAACATTTAGTTGAGATAGAATGGCATCAATTGCATTTTCCCTAGAAGGGAAGTGGCACCTAGGAGAGCAATATGTGTTGTCCAAATACAAAATATCAATCGAAGGTATGGTAAAATCACCCAGAATTCCAGATTTATATCTAAAGTCAGCAGTATAAAAAATGTTACCAAAGTACCCACTGAATAAAAACATCACTGAACCTGGGCAGTGATTTGCATCAAAAAGAGTAACTGTTAACATTTCTTGACCTTCAAGATCCAGTGTAATAAGATGATCTTCACCTATTTCTAAACTTTTCACCAAGGAAGGTTTTATCTGAAAAAAATGAAAAAAGTAAAGAATATCAAAATATTAACATTATACATACTTGTTGGTTATTATGATCAATAGAGATATAGTACTGCATGCATGCAATGAACAGTTAAATAGTGAATGTCACTTACGATTTTTTTGCTCAACACACCTTCTTGATGTTGCAATTTTAATAGCAGTATTAGCAGAGGTGTGACTTCAAAGTTTACTTTTCGAGTAAAATAAGATATGCACATGCATTTATTTAAATAACAGAAAGACATTGATAAAGTACATGTAATATATTAAATAGTAAAATAAATATGGAGAAACTTTTATTGAAGTTATAATGCTCTGGTAGTTATAAAGAAGTTACAAATAAAATGATGCAGGTAAATGACAATCTAGAAAGTGTTTTGCTAATAATTTTCTTTGCAATTAAGTAAGAGATAGCTGAATTTTTTTTTTTTTTGCATTCAGATTTATTAAAAATAAATTATATTATTCCTGTTATTTATTTCATAGTAATAATAAATAGCAATTTCTATGTGAAGCATATTAAATTTTTTCATTCTAATGTTATTACTTATAGAACAAAACAAGAAGTTTTTTTCTAAAACTAGAAGAAATTACTGAATTTAAGATATTTAAAAAATGCTTAGATCTTGCATATTCAGAGCAATAATATGTATGTACCTATTTAAGGCAGAGAAAACCACATGTAAAAAAGTGAATGAGAATGGATTGTTAATATTATTTTCACATTAAAACAATAAAAGGACAAAAAAATTAGAGAAATAATAAAACAATAAAATAGTTCCGATCAAGCGCTGATCAGTTATCTTGCCAACATAATTTATACTACTTTGCACAATATCTGGTTTTAAAATTCTGATTGCGCAACATTTTGAATACCATACTCATACCCAATTGTTGATTTCAAATACTGAAATTTTTGCTATATATTTACTTATAGCAGACATACTGCTATACTGAAAACTAAAAATTTAATTTTATATATTACAAAAATCACATTTTACAGATTATATAAAGTAACTCTACAAATAAATACTATTCATATTCAATGAATGAAATAAACATAACCAAATTTTTTCTTTTCTTTTAATTAATATGCAAATAATACAAGCACTTTAAAAAATACTCAATATATAACAATTACTGAGCAAGGGTTAAACACTGCACTATAAATATAAATCAATAACATAAATAATATCCATTTCTATGAAAACTTTGTTTTTTTATTAACTGGGCAGTGATGCTCACCTTAAAAATATCTGATGCAATGCAATCTACCAATTAGTAATAAAGCACAATCAATAACATAAATAAGTCATTTTTATGAAAACTTGAGTTTCTAATTAACAAGGCAATGTTTATGGCGAGCCAGCAAGCAGCCAGACCAGTGCACATTCTCCCTTAACTTTAACTATTTAATTTTATAGTAATTTGTGGCAACAATGATTCTTGAATAATTAACGATAAATGTATGTATATAAATGCTGTGCAATCTGGAATCTCTATGCCAATCTGGTCTCTATTCCATTAATATTTGCTGAACAAACTGTTCTTGATGTTAATAAATTAAAAACATCTGATGGAAGCATAGGAGAAGAACCAGACAATAAAGTTAAAACAATAATGTAAATAGCATCCAATTTTATGGAAACTTGCTTTTTAATTAACTAGCATTACCATACACATTATTCCAATTTTAACTCATTCAGCAGTGCAATTCAACAAGAAACCTATGTATACCTCAAATATTTCTACACTATACTAAATGAATTACATTATATATAAAATAGCAAATAAAAAAGAATAACACATAAAGTAAAAGTACTTGTCTAATTTTTATGCTCAGAATTTTAAAAAAAAAAAAAAAAAAAAAAAAAAAACTTATAGAAATATAATAGAAATTTAAAAACTTTAGAAAATTATTACATCCATAATGTAAAAAACTTTTTACATCTAATTAACTTTCAAATTTTAAGAAAATAATCAACACATAAGCATTTAAGCACAAATTTAGAATAAATATAAGACAGCATAAACTTCAAGGGTAACTAATACTCCAAACGATTCACGCATATTGGAATTTGATATAGAATTGCCAAATGAATAAATTCTTTAACTGTAAACAACATCAGGTACAAGTACCAGCTCATAGTATACATATATAAAATTTTCCTGGTTATATGATGAATT
>JAPDSC010049730.1:0-12456 GCA_026290005.1 Latrodectus geometricus | reverse complement strand
CAGAAATTTTGAAGCTTATATGCATTAATCGTTTCAGTACTGAATTATTTGAAGATTTTTATACCCTTGGGACGAGTTTAATTTTTCGCTATATCGCCGCCGGGTCTAGCGAATATCAACGCTTACTTGTAAATTCAAATGGGGAGGGGGGGAAAGATTTAAATTTCTGATGATTTAAGTAATTGCTGAGAATGATCCAAACTAAGAAATAAATAAAATAGGCTAAATGACAACTAATTGATATGTATAAAAATACTAAACATAATTTTAACTATTTGAGAAAATAAAAGATTAAAGCTTACACAGAAAAAGCTTTAATACACAGAAACAATACTTTTAATTTAAACTTGAAGAATGATTAAAATAGTTTTATCATATTTCAAACGAATTTTTTTTTATTTTGAATACCATTAACTTAATTGTAAAATACCCAATAATTCTTTTTCTATTAGGAACCTGTTGTAAGACTGAATGGAAGTAATTGTGTATTTTAATTATTCAATGCTCGTAAAGTAACAATAATAAAAACTAATTAGAAGTGTTCACTTCACTTAAAAATAATCTATTTATTGAGTAAAAAATTTACATATTAAAAGTTAGATAATAATAAAGACAGAACTTACCAAGAGCAAATACGGTGTAGAGGATTATATGTATAGCAAAATAAAATAGTATAAAAATTTCAACACAAATATATATTACAAAATGCAAAACAAACTAGAATTTAAAATGAAACTAATATAAAATATATTAAGGAGAATGAGAAAAAAGTGTAGCAAAGAGCACTGCTGGCGACGAAGTCAAACAAGCAACTGAAGCTAAGAGTTCTGTATGACAAAGGCTCGGCAGACTTCCACCAATCATGTTGGAGATTCAAAGTTCTTTCCAGTAAAACTGAAGTTTAATTAGCTTCAATGTATTGTTTTTAAATTATATTTAAAATGCACGCCCAACTATTGCAGATGTTTTCTATGATTCAAAAGCTCAATGTTTTTGTTTTTTAAAATTAAATATCATGGCAGACTAAAAGAGAATATTCTTTATTGATTTATTTTCATTAAAAATAAAATATTCTTGTACAGCTGCAGGACTATGTTTTCTTGAAATTATTTGACTATTAGTTAGATTTAGTTTTTTAATCTTCACTTCATTAAGCTAAATAGTAGCTGAATAATCCTTTATCTCACTTACATTAATCATCAATCTTAATAGGGGGTATGCTAAAATCACATTGAAATCATGTATTCCTACCATATTTGGATTCTAATTTTGATAGAAAATTATGGTTGAATTAGGATTCGTGGGCAAAATATGACAATCAAATACTAAACCATCTTTATAGATTTCCATTCTTTTATTTTTTAGTTACAAATTAACTGACAAAATGTACATATAAAGTGATTAGCATATCTATTTTAGAAAACAAATTTTATTACTTAATAATAAACAAATACTTTTGTTCAAATATTGATTTTTCTGGTTTATTTTGCTACAATTTGTGAAAAGAACGTTCTCTACTCAGTAATTTTCCTAATCGTCCTTTTGTTTCTATTAAGAATTTTTTACCTTTCTAACTACACAGTTTTTAATGAAAGCTTTTTGTAGATAGTCAGCGGTCTCTTTCCTTGCGCCGGGAAGAAAAATGCCCATTAAATTATTGAAAAATAGGCAAGAAGGAATGGATGACTATCTCTCTTTATCATACGGGTAAGAAACTAATCTTTAACCTTCAAACGGTATTATTTTTCTATACCTTGACTTCCCTAAGCAAGTAATTTGACAGTTTTAACTTGTCGTAATGTTTCCGGATATTGACAACACATTTAAAATATATATTACGTAAGAAAAATGGTAAAAATATGAAAATTATAGCCCAAAAATAACAAAAATGAAAGATAGCCAAAAATATGTTAAATGACTCTAGTCAAGTGTAAAATAAACTTCATAATTTTAGGTTTGCACGAAACTTTTGTGGCCCTAGTTAAAGTGTTCAAATCAAGGTTTTATATATAGGTTTCAATCTTTTATTTTCCGACAAACTTATTAAAAATGTTACGTGAATAAAAATCATTTAAAGTAATAAGATTTTCTTCTTTGCCGAAAAATACATTTAATGATTTCAATTTTAGAATTGAAGATTTAACAATTTTAAAAATTTATTCCATTATGCTGGAAGGTTGCATAAAATATTAGAACGGAAATATTTTAAACAGCGAGAAAAACAGCTATTATCGTCAACTTTATTAAATTCCGGTTTTCTATTATGTTAACAAATGCTAACTGTTAAGAAATCTATATGAATTTAGTAGTCATTCTATTTATCCACTGAAATTATTTTTATCTAGTATTAAATATAGAACGGCGCCGCCTGTCTAGTGATTAGCGTGCCTGACTAAACATAGGGAGCTCCTGAGTTCGAATCCCGTCTCGGGCATGGATGTACTTTCTCTCCTCTCTCGGGCATGGATGCTTTTTCTCTCCTGTCTCTGTTCTTTTCTTGTATAAATAGGTTGTGAATGGTTGCCTACCCTATAAACGGGTACCTATGACATGTGTGTACTGAGTAAATCCGACTCCATACCAAATGCGGTTCAGTTGGAAAAGTGGAGCAGCCCACCCTATAGTGCCAGCCTAACTGGCACTAAACAACAATAAGTCAAAATGATGGCGTTAATAACCTACGTGTTCATTGTCTTTCGCAATATGTTTTCATAGATAATGAGTATTCGGGAAAACTACCAAGCACCCACTCCCGATAAACTTGCTTGCAAAAGCGCAATATATATCTCTCATTGTTCAACAATGGCAAGGACCGAATCCACAGCACCTGATCTTCAAAGAACAATCAAACCACTAAGCAAAGGTGTGAGCCCCGGACCTAAACTCTAGTTCCTTATGAAGACTTATTCCTAAAGTGGCAGCAGTAATGTTGATGATGTATAAACTTTAAAACTTTAGTATTGTATCCTTTCTGTAACAACCTTTAAACTTTAGTATTGTATCATTTCCATTCTAAATGAATCTTATAAAAATTAAGATTTCTCAAATCCCTCACTAGTTTTCCGTTCTTCCGAAAATATTTAATATATAAAGTTCTTTCCTTGAGATTTTAGAAAAACAAAAAAATCCTATAAGAGAACTACCGAGTAAAAAGCCTTTTCTTTAAAAATTCTTAGAAAATTAATTTTAAATTATAAACATTTAAAATTATTTTTCAGACATGAAAGAATAAATAACTGTTTGACTTGAATAGGAAATCGCACTATCTACTTTTGAATAAATTGAATTAAATAAATCAAATTTATAAAAATGTTTTAAGACAAAATTTTTTAAAAAATGGAAAAATTGCAAATACTTAATTTTAGAAAAGTATATTTTTACTTTAAATCTCAAGATATATGTGTTTAGAGCTTAATAATACTTCATTTCGGAAAAAAGAACAAAATTTTTAGCACAGTTAAGTTCGAACTACTTTAAATTAAAGAACAATATTGACATTAAATATCTATGCTAACCATGAAATGGTAAGGAGTATCGGTTGATTTATAAATTAGCATAATCTACTCGACCCCTCTTAATAGAAACCTAAAATTTTATCGTCAAAAGCAAGAGGTATTTAAAATTTATTTTTGCATAAAAAAAAAGACAGCTTTTGTTAGCATTATACATGCATTCTCAAAGTTACTTTTACGTTTATATACATATATTTATTACAGACAAAAAAAATTATATGAATATATTTGTCGGCCTATAAGACCATTTTCATAAACATTTTTGAACTTTATTGATCACTATAAATTCATTATATAATGAATTTAAAGTGAATTTTAAACTTAAAATAATGTACTATTAACAAAATTTTATTCATAACATCTTTACAAGCTGCAGTTTAATACCTTTAGAAGGTACAGTTTTGTTTGAGGGTACAATCAAAAAAATACGCCGCCTGTATCTTATTCATTAATGTAATCTCTCATTTTCTTCTTACATCGTGATGAATCTATGAAATGCAGTAATTTTTTTTTTTTCGTTCCCATGCTTTTTGGTATAGGCAATCACAAATAGTTTGTATGCTCTGTTACAGTAATGCCGACGTTATTTTTGAGCCATAATATGCCAACAAAGTTAAGGAAGGTAGAAATTTCTTTTACTTGTAAGTCCTCCCTTAAAATTTACTTGAACTCAGCTGTAGACGACATTAGTTGTGACGTCATATTGTTTCCAAACATTTGCTGTTAAGCGTCATTTATCATTGAAACTGTCATAGACTTAGGTGATAGATTTTTAAATTGTTATTTTTGAAATTGATATTCATTATTTAAGGATAACGTGTTTATTAAAACTTTTAACCTTTTGTTTGCTTAACCTTTGATTCTCGCCAAATTGTAGTCACAGTTAATCACCAAGCTGGGCTTATTTCCAATCGTATTCTGGTTGCAACAGAACAATTTATTGTTCTGTGCCAACAAAAATCACCAATAAAATCGATAGCCAAACAAAAATCTCCAAGTTTGTCAAGAAGGTACTCTTAAATACAATATTAAACAAATGTTTACATTGTATTTGTTTGGAAACATGACGTCACACTAATGTCGTCAGTTATCGTCGAAGGTAGCGCATGCGCATTCACTGAACTCAACATAAATGTAAAATCACACACCGAAACAAAAAAGATCGCATAACTTCGAATGGAGGAAATTTCTAAAAATGAATGTAATCACTTAAAAACTGAGTGTCCGCGTATAACACGAATCGGTTTTACAGATCTATTTTCCACACAAAAAAGGGTTTATATAAACCCTCAATCAAATCGGGTTTTTTTAAATCACAATTTTTCTGAACAAGAAAATCATAACCATATTATGTATGCATAATGACACAACTTCAGTCTATTATAAAATAATAACCAGGAAGGCAAATAGTTTTACGATTAAGCAAAAAAGTATATGTGTATCATCCAGTTTTCCAGATAAGTTGGCACAAATTCTGCCAAATTGATATCAATTCGTTTTATGTTGTTCCCGAGCAAGAGTTCATGGGTATATATATATATTTTTTTTAAATATAATAGATTAGTCATTAATTATTTAGGGTATACAATTCTTAGTAATCAGTAACTAAATTAATTTTAATGGTTTAAATTATGGGATTAAAAGAGCTGCGAAATTCATTTTCACAATTAATAAGACAAAACACTTTAAATTTATTCTTTTGAAAAAATAAAATGAAAAATCCTAAAATGTTTAGCGCAAGTTATCAACAAAAATTACCAAACATGAAAGAATTACCTCACATTCTTTATCTGACAACAAAAAAATATATAAGAAAAACTTGTATGAATAAAATTTTACTGATTGAAATTTATTTTTCCATAACAAGCAAAATATCATGTTTCCAGCGCTATTTTTTTTTTTTTTTTTTTTTTTTTTTACTACTTTACATTATTTTACACATGTAATCGTAAAAGTTACTAAGATAGTAACAACCATACTCACACTCTCAGCATATATATCTCACAAACAAAAAAAATAAGGAATAATCAATTTTAACTTTTGTTTCTTGATTGGAAATATTTATTTTCATTTCGAGTTTTTCTAATAGGGTAGGGCCTGGCGCGTGTTTGATTGTTTAGCGTCGCTGTGTTTAACACTTTGCACATGTTGACTGGCGCGCTTCAGAATACAGATAAAGGGAGAATATAAAAATTGCCGTATCAGTTTTTTGCTACATTCTGATGAGGCTGTAATTTTCCTGATCTGCCCAGTTTCATTTAATTGAATGGGTAGTTTTTTCTCATTTCTCTTGGTAAAGAATAAATTCCCAGATGCGTAACTCTTATTATATTTTACCTAAATTTGAAATTTTCTGCAAAGAGCGTTTCTTTATCTTAATTAGTATTAATGTTAATTAGTAATTTTCTACATATTGAAATAATTAGACAAACCAGAATGTACCTAAAAATGGCGCATATTTAAATGATACACACAGTGCATTATCTACAAGTAAATGCTTAGAAAACAATACTTTATTTTTTAGTATAAAAACATTAAATTTTTGAACTTTTAAAATTTTATTTTTTTGGTAAAAATATTTATTAAAATTAACAGGCAAAACCAGACGTAGTTTCAAATGCATTACGTGAACGAATAATAATATGAATTTCATAATTTGCATTAGATTTTAGTAGTTTAATAACGTTTTTTTTAGTAATTTAACTACTTAGTTCGATCACTGCTGAACAACGGAAGACGGATGTTGCATTTTGCATGCAATTCTGTCGCTTCGCTGCACTCAAACGGTTAATCACTAATTTTAATTATGATGATCTTGGATATAGCTCTTGATTACCAATTTTAAACAAAAAAACTATTACAATTCATTAAAATTGTTAAAAATTGAACATCTCTTTTCTACATAAACAAAAATAATCATGTTAAAGTATTGCTAGGTCTTCCTTGCATTTACAAAGAATGCTAAATTATTTATTAGAGTTGCATTACTTTACAAGAAATTTAAAATAACAGATTATTTAATCAATTTTATATCATAATAAATATCGGATTGTAATACCAAGTAAATCTTCTCATGCTTTTATTTCATATAATCTATTTTATATAAAATATTTAAAATCCTGAAGCAATAACCAGTTCTAGCAAATGAGAAATAAAATATATTTTCTAGCACTAATTATTAAATTTTCCTTTTCGCCCTCTTTAAACAATGAACTTATCTCTAATAAGTAAAAAATTCAAAATTAAGGAAATTTAACCATTTTACACAATTCCTTCATTTAACTAATGTTGTATATGGGTTTTGATACTATATTACTTAACTAAACAGGTAATACTTATTTCTGATATTCTGTTTTATTTGTATTAATATTTTAAGACAAACTTTTAATGATTAAAAAATTATCAAATATAAAAGATTTCACGCAAATTATATTCATATTTTAAATTTTAGATAACTTGAAACACAAGAGAAAGATATTTGGAAACTCGCAAAACGAGGGAATGAAAAAATTCTTAAGTCTAAATTAGTCCGCTGGAATACTAAATATTTTCAGAATATTTTACAAGTTTGATATTAAATGAATATTTTAAATTTTTACACTAATTTTTAGGATATCTTACTGATTTAAAAATTCTATTAACATTTTTAATTGCATTTAAAATACATAAACTATGGAAGGCATTATTTAAAATTTAAATTCCCATAAAAAGTTGTGATATGTAATTATCAATTACTAAATGTATGCACGTTAATATTATATATAGTTTAATTGCGTTCAAATTAATTTTAATGAACAAAATATTTATAAAATTACAGTTCTCACAATCATTTTACATCCTAAAGTATTTAACAAGTAACTAACTTAATTCAAAAAAATGTATTAACTTAACCCAATCGAAATTTCAAAAGTTTTCTTGAAATATATAAATTGTGTGAATACAAATTAAAAGATATATTTTGATTTAACCATAACTTGTAATTAAACAAAAATTAGAACAAAGTGTTTAATAAAATGGGAAAATGCAAGCCATGCAAAAATCTTATAGGAAAGCAATCCAAAACTTTTAAATCACAATCTTAATACTTGGACTTGATTGAGCTTTTATTTGAGGCGAGAGCTTTTATTAACTTCTCAGTCTACCGGTTAGAGCTGAGATGTTTTATTGGTGTAAGATTTTTATATATTTTTAGCCCATTGGCCGAAATTGAGCAGATATTTAAGAAAATGCAGTATGCTCCCAGCGAATTATTTCTGCCAGTTATATAGCCTCTAAACAGATAATTTCACTATTTGAATTGAAACTCTTTTTCTCAACGTCACAATCGAGGTGGAAGCTTAATAGTTAGCGTTCATGTTTTCGATTCAATGGTTCGTGGGTTCAAATCCTATATTAGACTTATATGTTTATAGTGGTTCAGAACCCATTTTAAACCACATGCTCCTAATTAGCTCTAGCGTGCAATAATTGAACGTTAAGCGACAAACCACTTACATAACACTATACTACACTGAAGACTGTTTAGAAAGGAGCAAGTATAGTCCATCCCAGTCACATTGCTACAGGAAATAACGTCAGAATCTTGTTGTTGTTTTCGTATGCCAGCCAGGCCGGCAAAATGGGGTGCGCTGCTCCACTTTTCCAACTGAACCCTATTTGGTGTGGAGTCCGACTTCCTCAGTACACACATGCCATAGGTACCCGTTTATAGGGTAGGCAACCATTCACACACAAAGAAAGGACAAAGACAAGAAAGAGAGAGAAAGTACATCCATGCCCGAGCCAGGATTCGAGCCTAGGTTCCACCCATCAGTAGTGAGGTACGCTAACCACTAGACAGGTTGGGCGGCGTCAGAATATTGTATATTTCGGAAATGAAATTGATGCCATTTTGCAACAAATAACCCTTTAAATAAAAGTATTTAAGTGTTAATTTATAGTGAGAAGATTTGTATGAGCTTCATGATACATTATTGCTCATAGTTTAGAAAACTATAGCTGATACACATTTTTTATTTTTGTTGCAACGATCTGATATTAAGATTTATTCCTTAGAAAAGCGAATTTCTCTCTTCAAATTATAGTACAGCACATCAAATGGAATGCAAATTTTAATGTGAGAATATTAAAATATATAAATCCTTGATTTTATACTTTAATTGTTGTAAAAATTAAATAGCTGGAAAATTAGGATGGCCGCGAAGATAACCATTTTGTTATAATTGAAAGATATCAGTTTCATTACCAAAGCTTAACTAAAGGCAAATCCGAGTTTCAAATTTTCTCTAAAAATCTCTAAAATCTCTAAAAATCTCAAAAAATCTCTAAAATCTGGATTTTGATGAAATCTTCTAAAATCAGATTGAAAAATATATTTAGATTAATGAAAACGATTTGCTGTACTAGCAAACAGATATATTAACATTTATTATAATATATGAACTATCAATTTTTATATTTATTAATGAAAATAAATTTTCACGTTAAAGAGTCTCTTTTTGAATTTAATATTCATTTTTTTTCAATCATTGAAAAGTATTCCTTTTTGTAGACCTAGAATAAAAGTACTTGACACATTTTTATCTCGAACTTTCACTGATCTTTGTGATTTCCACAGTTAAAAAGTTTACAAAAAACATACTTGTTTATAAATTTCCAAGAATTTTAAAAGGTTACCACGAAAGTAGAGAGATTCAAATATGCGAAAATATTAATGATTTTAAGAGTAATTTGAGATAATTCCACTTTGATTTAACGATATATTTGAAACTATATATGTCACAAAACAATGAAAAATTTATGATAATAACTTAGTTTGGGAAAAAATGACATAAAACATTTAACATAAAATGATTGAATAATTCAAATTCTGTTATTATTTTCATTATATTCATGAAATTTTGAAAAATTAGTCGAATTATTTTGGCCATATTCACATTGTGCATTGAATTTTGCAATATTTTCACGTACAACAAATGTTATTGATTTAGCAAAAATCCAATATATAAATACTTTGATGGGTCTATTTACTACATAAAATACACTTTTAACTGCTCAAGGTATTCAATATATTGAAAACACATTTTTTTGAGAAAAATATTTTCTATAAAGGTGATATCTTATACTCCGAAACTATTAACATGTTATTGCTTTATACTATTCTAAACTTTAAATAAAATATTTGAAATCCCATTTCTATGCGTAGTATGTTATTTTGACAAATTTAAGCAACGAAATGTAGCTCAAAATGTATTATCCCCATGGTCAGAAAATACTAAAATTGCGGATGTTCCTTCCTGGTTTTAATATAGACAATACGTGAGACATGAATAATCACACGATTATGATTTTCTAACAATTTGCTATAAGTGGATAATTAATCAATCTATATTGAAATTAAAGTTTGCATTTAACTTAAAATGAACGAATAATTCAAATTCTGTTATTATTTTCATTATAAAAAATTTAAATTTTGAAAAATTAGTCGAATTATTTTTGCCCTATTCACATTGTGCATTGAATTTTTCAATAGTTTCATGTACAAAAGTTGTTATTAATTTAACAAAATTCCAATATATAAATACTTTGATGGGTCTATTTACACTATGAAATATACCTTTAATTGGGTTATATTTTTATTTCTCATTAAATATTAATGCCCAGATAGCAAGGTGCAGAAGGGTTATCGCTCTGATCTTGTGTTCAACAATAGTTAGATTCGATGCTGTCACAATTGATGATATTTGTGTGCGTGAAATTAGAAATCTACTTTTATAAGGGCAGGGCCGGCGCCAGGGGTGGGCAAGCCGGGCCCTCGCCCGGGGCAGCAATATTAGGGGGCGGCAAATTGGCCCTAAAATTAAATTTCTCAAACTTTTAAGCAAGTTCTCTTTCTAAAATAATTGAGTTTTGACCCACGATATACTAAACTTTTTTGTTCAAAATGAATCATATTTTTATGCATTAAGATATTTGGAATCAAACCCCTAACACTCTGTATATATACAGGGTGTTTTTTAAACATACAGCAAAAATTTGTTTCGAAGATACAGGGCGAACAAAATTTTTGACATTACAACAACATTTTATTACCAAAAATTACAGGTAAAGTTTTTTAATCTACAAGAACTGTTGAAAATAATGACCTCCAGCTAGAATAAGAATGCAAGAAATTTAATGATTTTAAAAATTATGAAAATGGATTTGACGAAAACTATGTTCGCCCTGTATCTTCGAAACAAAGCGAGTTCACAAAAATTATCAAAGGACAAAATATTCTTAGAATAGTCGAGGGAACAAACCCTTGAATTTTTGGCGTATGTTTAATAAACACCCTATATATATTAATAATGTATGAACTTTTAACTATTTGAAATGCGAGAAAACTCACAAACATAAGAAATTCCCACTTAAAAATTGCTTAAAACTAAAAGAAATAATTTTTTTATAATTTAATCAAAGGGACACAATAATAGAATTTTTAACCGTGTGTCTTAATTTGTCGAAACATGTATCGAAACTTCAACATTGCTGATGATTGCAATTTTTTTACTCGTTTTATTTTACCATTACTCGTGGAAAGGGTTTAGGTTATCTCTTTTAATTTTTGTTATAAAGGGGTGGCATTTTACCTCTTTGCCCGGGGCGGCGAAGGTGCTAGCGGCAGCTCAGCTAATATGAATAAAATTTGTTCAAGGCTAATAAAATATTGAACTTAAAATAAAAAAAGCAGGGAAAACATACCTATCTATAAATTATTTTTTATTCCTATTTACAATTTCGGTGTTAAGAAAAATTTTGTTGGGTGGGAAGTTTATTGTCCTGCAACAAATTGCACTTCAGAAGTACTGGCGAATTCTTAATTACCGATTGAGGTGCCCATTTTGATAAATTTCCATTTGAGATGTTTATTTAATTCTTATTCTAAAAGGATCTGAGATGAATGAGGTAATACTGCATTATGCACACATTGCGCAAGACAGCTCTTGAAAAATTACTAACAACTCCCTCCCTAACAAAACTAGATCCATGATAGGTACAGACGCCAGGTAAAATCAGTGATTCGATAACTACGATGAGATAACAGGTGAGTAGAGGGTGGGCTATCCGGAGGACCGCCCAAGTATACGGAGAAAGGGCTACAAACTTTACGCTATTTCACTTAAATACATACCTTTTTTTTCAATTCTTAGGCTTTTATTTTTATCAATTGATTTTCTGATAAAGATGGGCTATTTAAACACATAATAATAATCATTATTCATAACAGAAAATAATTTTTGGCGTGAAGAAGTTGATAATTATTTAAAAACATTTTTATAATTTTTCCGATTGAGTTTAATATATTTTCTCTTCTTTGTCTACTCTGAATAGAATCCTTTGATATTGCTTCTTTTGTTCAGATTTCTTAATAATGCTCAAAAATAATGAAGCAGACTACAATTACCTCACTTAATCAAAAATTATGAAAACTGAATTGGAATTTTTTAAAACTCTTTGATTTTGAGAGACTTTTGGCGAATTTTCACTCTTAAATCACTTAACAAAACAATGAAAAAAAAATATTCTTTTTTAATTTATAAAAAATTTCTTGTTTGGAATTCATTGAAAGGATAAAATATTATTATTCGTTTTGTCGATTGTGTATCACAAGCCTGGCGCTTTTATGTTAAAAAAAAAAATCACTGACGGTTTTACAGATAATTGTCTTATTCCGTCCCAAAATGGAAGTGCAGCAATTTTTTTTTCCTTAATTAAAAATAATCGAAATTTTGCAATACAAGAAATTTTGATGTAGAGGAAAGCAAAATACCGTTAGTTAATGGGGAAAAAATATGTTTATGTTTGAGCCTATTTCATGTTTTTTCTCTAATATTATACCCATTGAAAAATGTCTGGATAAGTTTTTTTACACTTGTACACTTGTTATAGTTTTATTGTTTTT
>JAPDSC010049725.1:46518-62837 GCA_026290005.1 Latrodectus geometricus | reverse complement strand
ATTTTATTAATACATTTATAAAATTAAATTTATAATAAAGATATAATTAAAATACAAAAATCGAGTAATTCATTATATATAGGAATATATAGAAGTTATTAAAACACAATTTTCAAATTATTAATTTGAATACTAGCATTGTTAATAACTAATACATAGTTAATAAAAAAAGATAACATAGTTATTTATTATGTTATACTTTAGACTCGCAAAGTCAGCTAAATTTAATTTATCCCAACTATCTATTTTAATACAGGCTATTTTTACCACCTGCCAATCCATTGGTAGTTTTTATTTGTGCAAGGAAAAGTGGGTGTCATCATATGAAGATCCAAAGTTTTTTCGCCAAATCCGCAACTGTGAACTCAATGCTTTTTAAAACTATTTATAGCATAGTACCTTCAAATAACCATATCTGAAATTATTTTGGTTGATATAACTTATATCATTATTTAAACAATATAATAAAAATTTTGTTTTTAATTTGTATACTTATTCTTATATAGGCAGTTACAGAAAACGTCATAATTTAAAACATGCATCTCTAAGCATTAACCTTTTAACTGTCATGCCCGAGTATTACTCGGGGTAATTTTTTTTTTTTGGGGTGCATCGTATTGTTGTACCCTAATATATATCGAGAGACGTTTATTTCGGATTCATATCTTTGTCAAACCAAACTGTACCTGGGGAAAAGTTAATGTGTAAGTTAATTACTAAGTTTATTTTATTATTATAAAAAATTTGACGATTTGTGTACCCAAATCATCAAAATAACTTGACAGTTAAAGGGTTAAAAATTTAAATCGGAAACTTATGAAATTGCTAAGGGAAAGCGGTAACTAAATTGTAACATTTAGCAACATAATGTTTTTGAGGAAATAGTCAAGGAGATAATGGACATAAGAATTTTAAGCTTTAATATAAAGTCAGTCGTCATTTTACAAATCATCTCTTGAAGTTACTAATTAATAAACTTAAATATTTTTGAAACATTACCAAACGCTTTCAATCATTAGAAACATAAGCAATGAGAAAATTACTTATTTTGCTAAATCCGATACCAAATGTGCCAAATCTGTGAACTACTGTGCCAGAAACAGTTCTTTTGTATGAGCTTCGATTTTTATTGTGTTATCTGGAATTTTACGACGCACCAAATTCCGGTGACATAAAGATATGAATGGAATATTTAATAGCATGCCAAACCTACACCGGATACAAGAATTTTACTAACTAATTTTTTCAGTTGTTGCAAAAATGGAAACTGATTTATTAAAAATTGATAACGCCACAAAAAAGTAGTTTTTATTATTCTTTAATCACGAATAATTAAGTAATTTTTAATATATTAAAAGTTTGGTAAATTACGCTAATGCTGTTGAAAGAATAAGATAATTTGATTGTTCCATCATGACAGAAACCCCAAAAAAACAAAACTAGAATGCATCGATATTGCGAGGTGATCGACATTAAGAAATAAAAAAGCGCCAATTACGCCAATCAGTTCATTAGCTTATTACAAAAAATAACGAACAATGGAATGACGAAAAATTTTTTTACGCAGGACGCGTCAAGGGGCTGTGAGCTTGAAGAATAAAGCCTCTTACGTTTGGCGGTGAATAAAGGTGGTTCACCCAGATTTACGGCAACAGGAACAACAGATTTCGGGAGAGTAAATCTCCTTTTTTTTCTGCAACTTTCTACTTTTCAGATGGTGTTGTTACCGAATTGCTAAGCCTGTTAGTTCTTTCTAGTCTGTTGTCTTTCAAGGTCACGTAGACAAACTGTCGAGGTAAAAAAAAAAAAGAGCCAAAAAAAGTGAAATTTAGTAAGATGGGTACTCCACTTAGCTTTATTTGAGAAGCGAGAGCTCTTAGCTTAATAGCATTTTTATACACTGATTGAATAGTTGCGCTATGTTTACTGAGAATGTTTAATATTATAAAGTGATTGTTAATAAATAATTGGGTTTTCAATAATGTTGTTTCTGCTGAGGTATTCTTGAGCAATTTTATCGTTAGGCTATTGTGATACACTTCCTGCTATAGATTGTGCCTACTGAAACTATTAAACGCAGCCAACCACCATGTAACTTTTTATCAATACTCAAGTAACAAGATCGGCATTTCCGTTAGCATGCAGCTTCAACAAATGGCCAGTGAATCTTACACATATCTTTCAACCCACAAAGACTTTTTGATAATAAGGATTTTTTTGATTGGTCCAGGTATCGAACCCATTACTTCCTACACTACGAATAAAATCATGTCGGGTTTTTTTTTGTGTGTGTCTGTGTGATGATGTTTATAACGGCTATGAATCCAGGGTCTACCAAACAGGAAGATGGGAAAGTTATTAGCTTTAACACTGAAAAATCTTTGTAATTCAATAAATAAAATTTTAACTTGTGGATGGGTTTCCAATCATTTAGCAAACAATTCTTCAATTCCTATAATTTTTCTTTTATAAATTTTACATAATTTATAAGTAAAGATTTGTTTTCTGGTAAAGAGGACTCGTCAAACTGAGCAGAAAATTCAGATGTTTTTAATTATTCGCAATTTTTGACGCAATGTGTTATTCGTCAATCCTGTGTATTGTATTATTTCTCAGTGAAATTCCTTTTACAATGTCAAAAGTTGGTTTGATTGACACAGTACGTATTACAACCCTTCAGACCTGGTAAAAAGTATCTTCATTAATAGTGTAAGCCTTTTTGGACTTGGAAATACATAAATAAATGTTATTAGAAACAGGAAATCCATCATCATCTTACTTAATATTATTCTTTTGGGTAGTTTGCATGATGATGTTTTCAAATATTTTTCTTTCTGTTTGAAAAGATGTTAAATCTTTATCTTTTTTGCTACTGTGGAATTTTATTAAATGTCCTTTAAGCTTGAAAGGCTTCAATGAATCATTTAATATAATTATGTTACAAAAAAGACTCATAGATAAAGTTCTAATTTCTGGTGTTGAAATAAAGTTATTCCTCAAATATTCAACATTATGTTGTTGACAATTTTGCATTCGCTCACTCATACTGTTATCTGCCAAAAAAAAAAAAAAAAAAAAAAACCACATAAAAGGATACAAGAAAATTTATGTCAAATGCTTTATTTACGACAAAGCTATACTAATTATTATTAACTTTTTAATGGAGTAAATACCTTTTGAGTTAATTATTTGGCTTAATTGAGAAATCTAGCATGATTTTTAAATAAATTATAATTTTAAATAATTAACTTTTTTAAAAACATCTGCATTCAGGAAAAACACATATCTCTTCATAATTTTTTAATATAAAATGTTATCTCTAAATCTCTTATGTTAAGAGGTATCGAGTTAACGAAAGAGATTGAGAAGTGTAATGAATAATTTTTCCAAAGAGATCAATTTCATTCAACAATTATTAAACGAAATTACAGTCTGCATAGCAATATAAAAAATGAAACTATACCAAAACTTTCAACTAACAATTTTTTTTTTTAATCAAAGACAAGGAAAATTTGCTGATACACTTCGCACCAGCATAACATAGAACTAAACTAGTATAATGTTGGACTCTATGTTTACGTTTATACTATAGACAAGTTAGCACATGTAGCGCAGCATTCCTGCACATACTTGTTTTTGGGTATTTATCTTGAAACAAGCCTTAACTTACGTAGCTGGAGTAATCTAGAACTATATTAAATTATAGGTGTGTGCCAATGTTTTTATTTTCAATTTTAGTGGATTTTATTTTTTTATTGTTATTTCATTATTATTTCGTTATTGGATAACAACGGATAATATCAGTGGAAATAAGTTTAGACAGCGTTTATTCCCCAATGGTATTACAAAACGCTCATTATTTAAATGGAATACTGTATTTTAAGATTAGATAGCATCCAGATTTATATTTCACTTAAAACTTAAAAATTGCTGCGATTTATTGATATTTATTTAAGTTTCTATAATTATGAAAAAATATCAAAATTTTATACTTAATCTTATATGTACCCCTCTGATGTTTTTTCAGAAACCCCCAAATCCTATTTTAATTTTCCATGAAGTGAATGATGTAAAGGAGCCCTGGAGGTCTGTTCGGACCACTTTGGGAATCACTGATCTATAATCACTTATAATACGCCATGCAACATGTAATTAATCACAGGATCAGTTCACCTATGTTTTAAGCTCACAACCATGCTAGAAACCGATATTTCTTTACACACAACATGATTTCTATAAATTCAAAATCAGTCAATATCTGCTTTTCAATGAATGACGTAATCATTTTAATTGAGTTGTTTGAGCAGAGCCACTTATATAGTTATTTCTAGATCAATCGAAAACACTTCAAATCGGAATTAAATAAAGCAAAAAATTAATGTTTAAATAAATTTTGCTTATAATTAATCAAAATTAAATTCAGTAATTTATTGAAGTTTAATTAAATTTTAATTGAAAATTTTTGAAAATTTAATTAAAAATGTAATTAAAAATTTGATTATAAATTCGCTAAGAACCTCAGTTCTTCAAATATAATTTATTTTAATGATCTTAAGCAAATATAAAATGTATATCAGCGTTTCAATAAAGGACAGAAACATTTTAATTTATTACATTGTTTAAATTAATTTATTACATTCAATTAAATTAATTACATTGAGCAGAATCACTTAGTTCTTTTTAGATCAAAAGAAAAAAGCAATTCAATTATGAATTCGTAAAAAAATAAAATCTTATTTTATTAAAATTTAGTTTAAAATAAATTAAAATTAATTTTTTTATTTTATGAAAAAATATAATTAAATTTGTTTATGCGTTTTATAAAAATTTAATTACAAATTTCAGATTCGTTATTAATATAAATTGACTATAGAATTATTTTTAAATAAATATACAAAATGTGAAGGCAATGTACTATGATGCTTTTTCAAAGTTTATGCTTTTTATATTGCATATTAATAATTTTTTCAATTTAAATATAATATCAAGAAATAAATTCAGTAATTGATGACGTGAATTTATACACAGCATTTCTTTTAACAGAAATGGAAATGAGATTTTTTATACTTGTGAAAAAAAAGACGTTTTGGTATGTTCGAAAGCCAGTCATTTTAATTAATGAAAACATATGTTTGTCTGTCACTAAAAAATTTGATTACAAGTTTTAGATTCACCATTAATATAAATTGTCTATAAATTTATTTTTAAATAAATATATAAAATGTGAAGGCAATGTACTGATGCTTTTTCAAGTTTTATGCTTTTCACATTGCATATTAATATTTTTTTTTAAATTAAAAGAGAATACCAAGAAATAAATTCAGCAATTGACGACGGGAATTTATATCTAGAATTTTTTTTAACAGGAATAAAAAGATATTTATGTATTTTCGAAAACCTGTCATTTCAATTAATGAAAACACAAATATGTTCGTACGTCACTAGATAATTAAATTTCAGAAATTCCACAGAAAAATTGAAAATACGAGTTTTATTTTTCTAATTAAATAAGTGATGTCAGTACATACTTTGAAAATGCACCGGTATAACTTAATTACACACTATTAAAATTAGTGATAACTTTATTGAATACTTTTACATAGATAATTTTTCATTGCTAAAAAAAACCATCTGCCCATACATTGAGAGATATACGTTATCCAATCATATGAAATAGTTAATGTAGCCTTTTTTTTACCTTTTGCACGTTACATTTATCCAAGTCCCTCCGAAGCATGTTCAGGTAGTAAAATATATTTTTAATGAAATATTTTTATTAAAATGTGCTTGGATATATATTAATACATTTGTTAACATTTTTATTTCCTCTGTCCTTATTTGCAATGTTTCCAATTGCTTATTTCTTCTGACAGTAAAGCCACTAAATACAACCAATAAACATAGGTTTGTCTTTGTAATTTTGTAAATGGTTGATTAACGAGGTTGATACCTGATTTGGCACTTTTTCTCCATAACACGTCACATCATACCATTAGAAGGACATCGCAACCACACTATAACTTATGAAACTTGCTGTTTGTAAATACGACAGATCTTCGAATGGATCATATACAGAACTCTTCGCTTTCCGATCACAAGAGAGACGCCCTTTCGAAACCTGGCCACCCGGGCTGTTTTTAACCTTTTTTTTAGTTATACTGCATTATACTTTGTTTCCCTTACTGCTTATTTCTACTAAACAAAAGTCAATTACATCCAACCACTTCGGTCTTGAATCACGGTTAAGTGACGAGATCAATACCCGAGCTGTCAAATTCCACTTCAAACATTCAAATAAAGAGAGGAAAGATATTGAACTAACAGAACACTTGATCTATATTACATTGAATTTTGATTTATCCGTGTTACTTTTGCACATAAGGATGATTAAGTTTCAAGTGTGTTTCGAATCATTTTAAGCAACCACAATTAGAGTGGGAATTGAACTCATGAACTAAAGGCCACAGCACTAACCACTTAAATGTTCACTCTATAGAATTGTATATAAAAAATAATTTGTGGCTTAATGGTCGTTTTCTTCTATAGTAACTCATGCGGATCTTGACCGAGAGCTATAGTTTAAAGTAGAAACTGAACACGACAAGCATCCTTTCGTGGGGTTAATTTATGTAAAGCTAAACTGTCATTTTTACAAAAGCCAATTAGACCAGAACCCTTCACTTCAAATCACTAAAAGAATCCATTGCCAAGATAGGAATCGAACCTACAAACTTTTAACTGAAATCAATAGCACTAACTGTCCGACTGTCAACTCGACAGCACGATTGTGGAAAATGAACCGACAAAATGTGCTAGAAGAATGTAGAAATGCAACAGATTTCATTCATATTTGAACTACAGTTGGAATCGAACCGAAGAATTTTTGCTTTATAAAGAGTAATAAACAGAATACCATGAATCTTAAAGACTAAAGTACTTAAAAAATAATTAACATACGTATTGAGAGAGAAGTTTTTAAGCTAATTTCCAAGAAAATTCGACTCCTGGATTTTCGTCAGTATTAAAATTAACATATTTAAAAAAATATCAGAATCTAATTTACATTTAATTAAATTTATAATTTATACAATTATTACTTTAATTTTAACTATAAATATATTCCATGTTAGATATAGCCATTTTTTACTAGAATAAGTTGTAAATATGGGTTTTAAAAATGCATGAAGTCAAGCAATAAGCAAGGTTTTGAGCAAATAAGCTTAAGAATTCCAACATTTTATAATTAATCATCTTAAATATTGTTATCTTTAAGTAAATTTTCTCAAAGTCTTGACTATCAGCTTTGCTTGTACTAAAATTTATAATTATTGAAAAATATATCAAATTCTAATTAAAATCAAAGTTAAAGTTGTACCTTAAATTATTGTTCATCTTATTTGGGCCAAAAATATATTTCATCTAAGGTGTTTCCACCATTTTTACTAGATTAAATTATGAACGCATATTTTAAGAATTTCTATTTTCATGTTTATAATTATCATAAAAATGCTTAACACAAGTACTATTATCATTAAAATCAAAAAAATAATTTACAAAACTTTTCGTTCAATTTAATGTTACCAAAATAAGAACTATTTAATTACACAAAAAAGTATCATTTCTTAACAGTTAAAAAACACATCCATATATTATTACTACAAAATAAATAAAAAGAAAACTAACAGAGCAAACATAATTTATAACCCAGTATCTCATTTAAAAAAATGACAAGCTCGATTAATAGATAAAAAAAAACAAAAATTAATTTTAGTTATTACTTTGATTTTTCGATAGAAATCATTTTGAAAACCACTTACCCATAAAAACAGTTAAGTAGATATAAAAAAAAAAAAAAAAAAAAAAAAAAAGCTACACCTTGCCAAACGGAGAAATCTTATCCAAATAAACGATAGAAAGATATCTTCTTTTTTCTTACTTTAACAAATTATTTTCACAGTAGCAGAAGCAAAAAAATAATCATATCTACAGAAAAAAAAAGATAATTAGGAGTATCTTCTTAAGTCCTGGTCATTAGTATTCAAGAAACGTCTGCCGCATGGAAAGCATTACAATATTTTATCTGGCCTTAACACCTCAGTGATTATTGCAGAGGGAAAATTATTGCACGGAGAGGGAAAAAATGTTGCATAATGTTTACTATTGACTTTTACTTTCATTGTTATCCCTGTTTATGAATATTTAATATCGAGTTCTTCGAAACACATGTTCCTCGTTGTCGTTCTTCCAAGAATAAATATCGCCCACCCTCTTCCTCCACCCCCCGTTCCATCAATGCGTGTTTTGGGGCATTTAAGATGCGTTATCTGCTTATTGGAATTTTTTTTATTTCTTAGTTATTTGAAATTAGTTATCTAGGTGAAAATGAATAGTTAAGGGTTTGCGTGTTTATGGAAGATTTAGGCGATAGTACAAATATTGTTCAAAAGACCTGAATTCCTGGTAGGGAAAAATGTTATTTATTTGAAACTCAAGGATAAAATTTCATAAAAATATATTAATTTGCTTTATTAAAAACATTCATTAGGATCAGAATCAGTTAAAGTGACCTTCAAGGAAATAGTTTATTACTTAATATATTGCATTTTAATGGGATAAAAAACGAAATCATTCCTTTTTTATTAAAAAAAAATATTTTTCCGTTACTTAAAAATGTTTCTTGTGAGATAATACAAGTAAGATATTATTTTAAAAACACATTTCAAATGTCGTTGTCTTAAGCTAAAAAATTTAATTGGTTTTTAGTTTTTCAAAATTTTAATTTTGGTTTGCGTTCTAGCCTTTCGGTTAAACAGATCATGGGTTAGAGATTCACCTCCGGCATGGATGTTTATAATTATTCGAAATCTTACAAGACCATAGGTCCAAGATTTATTAGCCTTCATGTGCAAAAGTTGACCATTAAGTGACAAACAAAATACAATTCAAAGTTTTTTGTTGTAGTGTAGTGGAGATTTGAGGCATATAGTGGCAAGGCTTGTTAATATCGCCAACATTTCAGGAAAACATTCATTGAACAAAAGCGAGGAAATACGGAAAAGTCCCAAGCAGCCACACCGATAGATTCTTATGCAAGAATCAGAAGCACATTATTTATCTTTCGTTGCTTAGCCATGGATGGAATCGATACCTTTCATTCTGTAGAAAATAGTCCTCTCATTAGATTGCTAAAACCATGCTATAAAGTTTCATGTCTACGAGAATATGTACTATATTATAGAATGAGGATACCTGACTATTTGTATTTTTTACGAATGAACTTCATTCAAACACTGCTAATCAGTTTTAATTTCGGACCAGGATTAAATCAATATGTAAACTGGAAAAACAAAAACACTCCAATTGCTAGTTAATAGAGGGGTATAGATTTTATAAATATTTAACTGTTAGAAGCTCTTTTAGAATGGCGTTTTTAATTGGGTCAGATATTAAACACACAACAATGTTGTTTCAGATTTATACTTCTACTCCTAGGCTACTATGTCAAATGGGATTTACCCAGTATCATTCAAAAGTGCATTTAGATAGAGACACAAAACTGTTAAACTTTTAAGTTTATAATTCACTTCTATGACTGTGCATATGCATATGTTGAATATATATATATGTACCTTCCAATATTTTGGTACAAATGTTCTTTTCATACAACAAGAGAAGATATTCATTACATCGTACGATTGACACATGAAAATATTATAATATTCCAATGGAACTTTAAATATCTTATAAAGTAACAGACATAAAAATCATATTACCATGACGTGGCACTTTAAAAAAACAACAGGCTTCACATCATTATATCTCATATTATCAAGTAAAAAATAATTAGCAACTAAAAGTTTACAGTGCATATTGTGAATGCCTATAAAATACCAAGTAGAAAATTTACCACCGCTATCGTAGATTAACAAATGACCAGCTGTCTATGTATATTTTGAAGACCTGATAAAGTAACACGTAGAATATTTATAACAATGGCTCGAAATTTTATAAGGAGTAAACTTCAAGTTGTTGTATCCTATTTTCGATTGAAAATGACCAAAAATATTAGCTAACACAGAGATATTGTTAACAATTAATCATTAGAAGATATCTGTAGATTACAGTTATATTACATGCTGACTTAACATATAACCAGTACTAAAAACTATCAGTACATATTTTGAGTATATTACAAAGTAACAGGTAGAAAATACATAACAATGGTTCACTGCTTAATAAGAAATAGGGCTCGTGTCGTTATACCCTTTTGTAATTTGAAAAAGGAACAATATTTGAAGATAACATAATATTAGGAACGTATAAAAAATTACCGTATCATACTCCAGATAAATAAAGTACCAATACTAAATGATTCCATTACATCCTTTGAAAATCTGATAAAGTAGCAGCTGATACAAAACTATATTTCACCATTTTCAAAAGAGCTGGCTTCACTCGTCTACATCATACTGCTGATTGAGTAATGAATATTTTTTGAAAGTAGTAGTGCATATGTATAAAGTAACCGGTAGCAAATACGTTATTTTATTATTTTACTCTATAGTAACCAATAGAAGATAAAATTAGAAGTAACTGGTAGAATTTACAATACATTGTCCATTAACGCTATCTGCCAAAACATATTTTGTGTGTCTTATAAAGGAATGGCAATGACTACCTCTTTCGAAAGAATAGATTCCTGACATTAATATCCTATTGTTAATTGAAAAACGACCAATATTAAAAAATGATTAAAATATTAAGAACATCAATAATGAGATAGGTAGGAGATACATTACCATTATATCCCAACCCCCCCCCACACTAATTTCTAAAAATATAGTATAACTTTTTTTGCTGAATACAAGAGGAAGGGCTCGATACTAGTATATTTCAGTGCTGAATGATAAACGACAATTTATAAAATTCTTAGCAAAAGCTGAAACGGTGTCTCTTTTCATAATATATTCTGCATTATTTTAGTTGAAATGCGTTAAAATTTCTTAACATTTGTAGTATAAATGGCAGTCTCTTGATAAACATGTGAAACAGTAATCTAACAAAAGATTTAAAAACTAAAACATCAACAATTAGGGGTCCTACTGATACCAACAAAAAGTATCACTATTGACGACAGCTAAATATTTTACAGCAGATTAAAACAATTATATTAATTGCAAAAATACCTTATCACATATGTTAGAAAAGATGGTGGAATACTAATTCATAGTTAATATTTGAAATATATACATAAGTGTTTAAGGTAAAGCTGAAAATTTTTGCAAAGATTTTAAGAAAGATTTCTAAGATTTTTTGAAAGAATTTTATAGGCTTAACAAAGGGATAGTTTTTTCAAATTACTTATTATTATTTGGTGATAATTATCATCAACACTCTTAAAATCCTCAATTTTCTAATCAATACATGAAGATGCTTCTGAGTGAGATTTTCAAAGCATAAATGATGTAAAATGGATTTTAAACTTATAGATTTTAGATAAAAAAGCCTTAGAAAACCATTTGCGTAAATTTTTAGGTCCCAGTAATTATTTAATAAGATTACAGTTCATTAATAAAAAGTTTTGTTTAAAATACGGACGTCTTTGCAAGTCATTCTCACGATTCATTAGTCGTAAGACGTCATTTCTGAATCTTCATTATCAAATTCAAGCAAACACAATAAATTATCTCTGAATAATTTAAAGTCATCCACAGAGGAAAGAAAGAATGATAGGGCTTTTTTATCTGTCATTCTAGGACATAAAAAAGCAGGTGATAAAAATTCATCAAAAATGCAAGTAAATGATGAATTTCAAAAAAGAAAAAAAACATTTTCATTTTATTTTTAATATGATTAAAAAAGAAATTTATTGAAATATTTTTTAAAGTTCGAGCATAGAAGAATTTTTTGTCACAATTAAAAAAATTAGTATGAGATTTATTAGCAATGTATGAAAAATTGGAATTTTGTAGTATACTTATAGAATGGCTTAGGTTTCAATGCAACGATATATGCCAATATGGCAATCGAATGTTTAGCACTCTGGTTTTCGGTTAAAAAATTCGTGAATTCAAATTCCACACTAAGAATGGCTGTTTGTAGTAGTTCACAAAATCCACTTAAAATCGTAGGTTCCGGTCTAATTAACCCCCGTGTGCAAAAAATAACGGTAGAGAGACAAACTAACAAAATGCAAAGAAATAAGTGTTATATATTTTCACCATATAGCAATACCTAGGTATTAATTAAATGATAGTTACTCGTTTACATGCATTAACTATAGAAACAGCAATATTTGAACTGTAAATTCATTATTGATAAAATCAGGTTTATATATATATAACGTGATTTACTGATAAGTTTGTCTAGTTGTTTGGTTGAAGTTTTACTGTTAGCATTAACAAAGGTATGTTAATTGGACCAAGACGAACAGCTTAAAGTGGACTCTCAATTACTACGAACAATCACACCCGAGCTGGAAATCGAAGTCAAGAACTGTTACACCAAATGATAGAGAGTTTAATAATTCAGCTGCCAACTCGGTGGCTTGATGGAAAAAGTGAAAAATCACGGTTTCAGTCTCAGCTACAGTCAATCAAAATAAACAATTCTCCTGTATGTAGTCAATCGGGGTGGGTCTTGAGAGTAATGTTTTTTATATTACAAACATTAAAATGGTCTACAAAACCCATTTTGACGCCTAGTGGACGTCAAAACGCATTACAACATCATTCCACTTTTAAGCTAGCTATCCGCAGTGAATTCTCAAATACTATTTAATCAAACTTTCCTCGAGAAAAGGAATTATTTTCTTTGACTCAATTTCTTTTTTATGAAAAGCAAACAGGATAACCCAAAATATCTATTTCCTATTTTCCAATTTTTATTTTACTATTTAAATAGAATCGGTAGCGAATGTGTGAAATTTGAACAATTTTGTACATTTCTGGCCTATTTCCAAAATCCGCTTAAATGCCAAATATTCTATAAAATGTCGAATTTCAAAGTTTAATAATATACTATATTCATTATTCGTTCTCTGCATCTGCAATTATTACATGAACCTTTGTCGTGAAATTATTACCCTCATGTTAGTTTCCCACTGCTGTGCTCTTATAAATCAAAATAAGGGCAACCCTCATAAATACCTTCTAGGCATCGAAAATTTATGAATACGCTGTGGTTATTCCTACCGTAAACGTACGCGTTGTTTACAGTGTTTCTCTCCGCTAATTGAGATTCCTTGTACTGGCGTCGTATCAAGTTTCAGAACTGCTCTTCTTAGATTTCGAATCGCATGAGTGCGCACCGACAAGTTTTTTTTACGGCTTCTTTTATGCTGCTTACCTTATGCTTAAAAATATCACTGGAATTTCTTAAAAGATTCAACTGAATAACGTGGTTATTGTTAAAAAAAGAAGAAAAAAATACATTCAAAATTACCAAAAAGAAACTGTGCCATCTTCCATTCATAGGAATCATCAACCTAAAATCGTTTGATTTCGTAATATCAATTTTTAACAAGAAATATGTGTTGTCTGTCAAACAAAAAGTTTATGGTTATTTGATAACATTTCTCTAGTATTTAAAAATGTAAATATGAAATTAAATTATAGAATATATATAATTCTCTATATTAACTATTATAAAAAGAAAACAGTGCTGCCTACCATTCATTCGAACCATCGATATTATATCGTTTGAATTTTTTTAACGCAAATTTTTAACAAGATTAATATTTTTATCATTTAAATAATTAGTTTATGGTTATAATTAATGTTTACGATGTATTTAAAATTATCACCGGAATTCTGCATAAAAGTCAATAGAATATTTAGAGTTTTTCAAAATATTAGAGATCAAATTTAAAAAGAAAAACATTGCAACCTTCCATTAATTACCGTCATGTATAGCAAATTGTTTGAATTTTTTAACTAGATTAAATGGTTATCATTCAAATAAAATATTTGATTGTTTAATGATCTTTTTCTAGTATTCAAATATATGATAATCTACTTAATAGGAAATCCAATCAAATGTCAAAAATGTTTCACAATATTAAAGATTAAAAATTATGATAAAGAACTAACATTACTTTTCATTTATTTTAATCATTATTTTTTGAATTTTTAATGGAAAATTTTAGAAAGATGAAATTGTTAATATTCAAAAAAATACTTATAATGATTTTTAACTAGTATTTAAAAAAATGCGATTATAGAATTCCACCAGAGATTTCAGTCTTAAATTTAGAATTTTGCAAAATATTAATGCAAAATCATAAAAAATTGTTATTTTCTTCTTATATAAATACTTAATAAAATATTTAATTTTGTAATCCCAAATTTTAACACTATTAATTTGCTAACATCTAAGTAAATAGTTTACTTAAAATGTAACATCAATCTAAATTAGATTAACGTCAATTATAAGGAAAATTTTTATTGCTCTTAATTAAAATTGTAATAACTATTTTTTTATTTATATAATAAAAAACTAATTACTTAATTCATATCAATTAATTATTTAATAACCTGTTACTATGTATATTAAAGTTACAACGAGTTTAAGAATTCAATATTCAATAACCAACTGTTTAATTAAAATAGCAAGGTATATTAAATTTATATATAAAGCAATCTTTTATTTTATTTAAAGTAATTAATTTCAGTAAGTCATTAAATTTTTTATAAAAATCATTTTCTTACTTTAAAATTAGTTTTTTATTCATAATTTATCTTACAAATAAAAATGTGCAGTATAAATTGTAAAAAGGAAAATTATAAATCAAGTTTATAATTACTTATCATATAATAAGTTATTAAATTATTAACAATTAAATTTTCAATTTAGATTGCCAATTTATTTAATTTCAGCAGCCAATTAATTCATTTAGTGTGTGTAACTAATTACTTAATTTAAAATGATCACATTTTTTCTAAATTTAAAATATTTTACGCCATTCAACACAAAGTGCATTTAAAAGCATATTTCTTTATTTTTTGTAATGCATAGAGGGAAAATGAAACATTGAAAATAGTTTTTGAAATGTAGAATATTATAAAAAAAAATAGCATCATCCAGTGGAGGCGAAAGAGCGTTATACAAGTGTCAAGTTAGTCGAGCATTTGATATCTGATCCAGCCACTGGTGGTGAATTTAAGAATTCAATACCCCTCTACTAACATGGAATACAAGATTTGAAAAAAGGTGATGAATATGGGTCTACCACAATATTTGTCAGTAGTTTAAAACTAAAAATTAATATTTCTCCAGTTTGTTCTACAAAGATAGAGAAAAATGTTTTGTAATAACTTAACTTAGTATTGAATATTAATTAATTTTTCTAGTATAGGCCATTGTAGTAATATCAGAAAGCTACCCTGTACCTAACCCTAATTTTTGCCCTACCAATTATTTGAAACAGCCGTTTGGGAATAATAATAATTTAGAAACAGGTATCAAGCAGAAGACTTTTGAATACTCTACCTACCACCCCGAAAGGTATCATTTCACTCGGAGGAGATTGCGATCACGAAATATTTTACGTGCCCCAGCGGCCTTTAGTGAACACGACGATCTTCCGTTAAGCCGGTATTCAAACTCACTACCTTCCAATAACGTGAACGACGCCCAAACCAAACAGCCCACTGCAGCCCCATAGTGCGTATAGGCCGTAGTAGACGTAGTAGGCCGTAATAAACGTAGCCCTAGAGTCCAAGAGGTATCAGGTTCGAAACTTGACAATTCAAAGATAGTCATATTAAAAGGATATATTTACATGCGTTTTAAAAACTTTCTTTATAGTTAAGTTTTGTAGCTCTGAATTCATAAAGAGAAGAAAATTAAATTAAGTCTCAACCTCGACAGTTAGCCATGGTTCATGGATAAATAGGGAGAAGTTATTATCAAGTTCGATTTGATGTCGGAATGATTAAAGGTTTAACCTTTGCTTCGACAGTTCGTAAGTTTGATTCCCATATTTCGTGTGGATTCACATAATAATTTAATATTCACTTTAAAATGTATCTTACGGTCTAATTATCTCTTCTGCACAAAAAATAACCTATGAGAGACAACCAAATCAAATGTTTTGTTCTGGTATAAACAATGAAAACAATTTCGGTCTAAAACAGCAGTATTTTGGGTAGCATTTCAATGAAAATACTAATTATATTCTAAAAATAAATAATTTCAAATATATACATCTAGTCATATTAACATATTCTCTTGATATTTCTCAAAAGTGCGCTCTAGCATATATTTTCACTATTTTTTTTAAATTCTTTTTCATTTCAAAGAACTATTCAAGCAAATGC
>JAPDSC010049725.1:1193-46508 GCA_026290005.1 Latrodectus geometricus | reverse complement strand
TTTTTTTTAAATTCTTTTTCATTTCAAAGAACTATTCAAGCAAATGCTATTCACTTTATTCATATTACTTTTATGTAAAAAGATCGAAACATTCAAAACATTCTTTATATCCAAGAAATTTAATATTCAAGTTGAAGAAATTGAATATTCAATCCATCTCTTTAATTCTCAAAGTATATGCAGCAATATAAAAATTCACAGATTCGGTTTTCAAGATATATTCATTCGATGGAATATGGACAATATATTCTGAACTTTAAAGCGAATCTTTGTCAAGTATTACATAATTAAATTTCTCTAGCAGTAGTAGAATAAGAAAAATATATAAGAAAAATTACAAGTTATATAAGTTTAATATTTATTTAAAAGTAAATGCTATTGTATTAATGTGAAATGTTATCAAATCAGAATCTTAAAGAATTATGAGTAATAAGAACTTCCAAAAACTAAAAATTAAATATTTATCATGAAATTAGTTTTTAATATTAAAAAAAGAACAAAAATTGAAGTGTTAATTGCATATTCCATGTACTACAAGGAAGAATAAGTAAATCCTAAATTTGTTCCCAAAGTATTTTTTACAAGTATTTGAAAACAATGGAATGCATTATAAATACTATGTATTTGAATATTTAATAAAAAAAATGTAAAAGTTCAGAAATTGCAAACTAATTTAATTCTTTTTAAACATTAAACTTTAAAATTACACGAAGGAGAATTAATTGATTTACATAATCTCAACACATTTTATTAAAACACATTTTTATTACACAATATCCAAACACCATTTTAAATAAAACACAAATGTCAGACATATAGAATATTCAGATTTAAAAAAAATACGAATGTTGAAACTCAGAATTAAAAAAATATTTACTGACGTAAAGCATCATTTTTTTTAAAGTAAATTTCTAAAATGAAAATATTAATAGAAAAAATTAACTAATTCACACTAAGAAATTATGTCTGAGAATTTAATTAAAATATAATCATACCCCGAATCTTTTTGCAACATCGCATTAATCGAAACCTCAATGTTGTATCTGCTTGAAAAATTCAGTTTTAATTGAAAAATCTAAAGGTTGCAACTCAAAATAAAAATAACTACTAGAAAATAATTTATGTATCTAAGTATTGGATTTTTAAAAAGAAAAATAATTAATTAAAAAACATTAAAAATATAAAAATTTAATTAAAAACTTATCTGAATAAACATATTTTCATTGCCACGTTTATTAAAATCAAAATGATGTCTTTTGAATATTTATATTTAATAAATATATAAAACTCGAAAACCAAAGTTATGCACTGTGCAAAAGTATATTATTTAAAATACATATTTGGAGGAAATTAGTTTACTTTAAATGATTATATAAATTTAATTAAAACTTTATCCAAATAAATCTGATTTTATTTTAACGTGATATTAATCGAAGCTTAAATTATACAATTTTTGATTACTCAACGCTAACTAAACACGATTTTAAATTTTGAAAAAACAATCACCTTATTTGTAAAAGCTAAACTTTAAAATTTTAAATTTTAAAACTTTTGTAATAACAATAAGATGGCAAAAATTTAGCTAAATTTTTTTAAAGAACTCTCTACATATATTTAAAATATCATTCTAATAAATATTTAGAAACTATTTTAATCGTAATCATATATCTAAATGTAAGAATTTGTTCTTTACAGACAAATGACAATATTAACTATCTAATGAGCATTTGATTAGTGCTTCTACTTCTTTCACTACTGTACATTTTTAAGTATTTACTTTAAGTTTCGAACTTTAAGTGTCTAACCTTTTCGACTTTCCAAATCTTTTAAAAATTGTGCATTTTTACCGTGCAATCATTAATTACAGTCTTCCCTCGGTTCTTTTGTTCTAATTCTTTTTCAAAATGTTTAACCCTTTGAACTTTTCATTCTGCTCTTTGCTCTGTCATTCAAATAGAAGTACCGAGTATTGTACACGATTTCGTTACAGATTTCTGCGTCATAATTAACATTTTTAATTACAGATGTCTCATTTTCCAAAAGATCCCATATTTTAATTTAAAAACTGACTTTAGTTAGACTCTAATTGTCTTTCAAACATATATTATTTAAAAAATTCATAATCATGTAGATTCAATTTGATCACGATTTCCTAGAAAATGATTTCTCTGAAATCACAGCAATCAAAGAATATTTTATTCAAATATTTTTTTTTCTTAGTTAAATAATCATTTTCAAACCGGGCACATATTTTCATTAAAAGAAATTACAAACAACATTTCATTTGATATTCTAAAATACGATTCTGACATTGCATAGAGTAAATCTTAAAGGGTTTAAGACTTAAAATATTTTAATTCTTAATGCGTAAATTGAATTCCAAACTTTCATAAACATTGAGCTGTGTTCGCGTATTGTGAAACAAAGAACTCCGAAAAATTCAAGTGATTTACTCTGACAGATGTACCAGTGGAAGGTGGAAATGCAATATATCTTTCATTATTCAATACCGAGCTGATAGCTGAATGGCTCTTGCATTCTGTTCAACAATTTTTGGGTTCGAATTCCACCTCAGGTTTGGATGTTAGTAGTGTTTCGGTATCCATCTTAAGCCGTAGGTCTCGATCTAATTAGCCTTCATGTGCAAAAAATGACCGTAGAGATACAACCAAATCTCATTGCTCAACAATGGCTGGGATCGAATCTGGAACCTTTCCCTCTGAAATAGGCGATGGTGAGATTTACAATACAATTTTACAAACTTATAATCAATTATGAAAAGTTTATTTTTTCAGCTATCAATGAATTTATCTGTTGGAAAAAAGCGTCCCATTTTTTTATGTATTTTGCTTCATTTTTCTTTTTGAATTGGATGATTTCAGCTGATCTTAAACACGTTCTATCAGGGACAAATTGAAAGAGCGTGGCAGTCATTGATGAGTCTGAAAATGACATAGGTAGACTTGAGCAACTCGAGATGTATGTGGACGAGCATTATCTTGTTGGAAAAATACATCTGGAAGACCATTTAGGAAAGGTCCCACCTGGGGTCGAAGAGTAATGCCAATACAATACTCTGATACTTTAAGGTTCCACGTATCTCAACAAAAGTGTATAGGCAATCACACATGCCCCCCCCCCTTCCTGAGACTATTACGCTTGTTGTGCGGTCAAAGCATCACTCTACAGTTTCTCTCTGAGTGGAAGTGTACCGTTCAACAGGGCATCACCACAGCCGTTACGCGGTTTTCATTTGAAGCTAAAACGAACTGGGATTCATCACTAAACATCACGCTTGCCAATCTGTAGCATTCCACATTGCTCGGACTTAGAACCACTGTAGACAGAGTCGCCAATGTTGCCGTGTTGAATGCAATACAGGAAATGGGTGCTTGGATTGCAAATTCGTTTACGTAAGATGTTTGGAAATGGCTTGTGGTACAACTGGCATCCCTACATCTGCGTGTATCGTGGAAATAGTCACTACGGGATCCACGAGCTCTTGCCACATGATCTTCTTGGCTAGTCGTGTTCTTAATCGCCCCAGGCCCGTTATGTGGCTACCATCTAGTGACCACTGTTGCCAGCATATTCTGAAGGCGTACTGCGAACGATCGGCTCATCGACCAAGCTGCGATGAGACTCCTTTCAAACTGGTTTAACTGTGTAAAATGTCTTCTCCCACGTCTCCCTGGCATTCTTCGCTTACTATGTCCTCATAGTGTAGGCTCGTGATCGTTACACTTCTGAATCTTCCACTCTGTGCCTGTTTATACAGAGTCCACTCCCTGATTGAAGCATCACAGCTGGATGTGGGGTTATGTGCATTGACACCAAACGGGGATCATTTGCATATCGGATCTCTTTGTACTTATTTACAAAGCATCGCGTTTGTATCTTTCTGCCTTCTTGGTGCGCTATTTTCATTGTTCCCGAGTGTGCATTCTATGAATCTTTGTAAGCCATTCGTATATATATATAATAACACTAAAAAAAAAACAAATATTCAGATAATTTTATGGTTATATCATGTTTTGTAAGCCCCTGATCATAACAAAAAATTTTAGAATGAATTTTTCCTACATGTGCTTAAAAGAGTTTTAAATCCTTGCAATACGTTGGAGTTGACATATAATTTTATTTTGGTGACAATTAAGCTTGACATGCTGCTCTAAAATGAAAAAACAAGAATGTGTTATGAACTTTTCCCCTCTTTAAGATTGCAAGTGAATAATTTTGACCACTGAAAATATTTTATGCCTAAGTTCTGAAATATTTTTCATGAATATTTTCTGTCACCACGGTATTTTCTATAATGAATAGCCTGTATTTTCTGTCAGTATTTTCTGTAATGAATATCCTAAGACCGTTGTAGGATATTTTAATATCTACTGTGTTTATAAGGAAAGTACTTTATAGGTAGTGGGTCATATTAGCATTTCAAATGGAAGAAACCCGGAAAATTCTGAAGTTTCAACCCCAACAGACGTGCATGCAAAAATACAACACTCATTCCCTTTAGATTAACAGTGAATAGGATCGAACCGGGAAACTTGTGCTTTAAAGAACACTGTCCCACCACTAGGCCACGGTGAGCCATCTTAAAAATCTTCGTTGAGACTAAATGTTTGGAATCCTAGAGAACTGAACTCTTTTGAGTGGAGAGTCAAAGGGTTCATTTTTAGACTTCTGAACAATCTGAAATAGACTGTACATTTATTTTTCTGCATACGCGACTGTTGTTGTTACACCAGCATACTTCTGTGTACCTATCTCACAGTTGGGGTCTATCAACATGCAAATCTGCCCATTGAGTGGTAGAAAGTTTTAACATTTTTTTCCTTCCACTAAGTAAATACGATCCACACTAATAACTAAAAATCTCCTCAGTAGGCATGATGTGGCATATTTTTAAGAGCCTTATAAAAGCATTTGGCTGTTTATTCTTGTTCATTAACTTTCACTATAAGTTATCAAAATTTAAATCCTAACAAAATATGTCACTGAACAAAAAACTTTAAATAAAAGGATTTGTTTCTCTAGAAATTTAAGTTTGTTGAAGAAAAAAATATGTATATTGCTGATAATTCCATTGTGATTCTTTATAACAATTACAAGTTTATTTATATAAAAACATATTTAACTAAATTACATTTAATATTTGTTTCATTTGGTAATAATAAGGGAAAAGAATAATTACACGGATTTTTAATAAACTGTGTTCAGAAATTACAATTCGTATATAAATTTTTCATTCTTATACTTCAACCTCATATTTTCTTAGAGTTGTCCAATTATTGACAGCAATTCCTTTTCCTGAAAGTTTAATTGATACAGTCGCTCCACAATTCAATGTAGACTACCAGCATATATACTTCAAGCATCTATATATATCTATATCTAGTATAAAGCATATATATCTATATCTAGTATAAAGCATATCTAGTAGTCAAGAATCTATATCTAGTATAAGCATCTATACTTCAAGTGGGAATCGAACTTTGAACTATTGAAAGAATTAAATGCTTATTGGTTATAAAATCTATAGTAGTCATAGTTTTCAATGAAAAGTTAAAAATATCAGCAATTTAAGCTGAACTTTACTTTGTTTTATATTTTATTGTGAAAAATGAATGATACCGCTAACAAGAATTATGCAAACACATCAATTGGGCATTATATTATTTATGTATCAAAATTGCTTTAATCACAGGATACTTTTCTGTGCAAATGTTTGCATTTTAATTAATTATTACAGCATATGATATATATAGAAACACAATAAAGTCTACTTTTATTTTTTTCACGTATTCTGTTATGATTTATATTTTTTATACGTTTTCACAAACAATTAGCATTTGTAATTCTTTTGAATTGTATTGGTTGTATTTAAATTGATTTAAAATACATGATTTATGTGATATTTTATTAGTTTATGGATATATTTTTTTCGATTATACCGATTGTATCTAGATCAATTGTTATATTATTTATTAGATTTCATAATTAATCAATATTCATAACATTTTCTCATTTGTTTTACTTAAATCAATTATTAAATATTAGTTAAATAAGATTCCCATTATTTTATGTATATGAATCTAAATTTTGTTGTTTGTATTAAAATTAATAGTTACATATTATTTAAATGCACGCATATCTCTGGATGCTTCTCTGTGTGTGTTAATGTTTGAAACTTTTATCTTCTTAGACAATATTAATTTAAATTTATTATAGTCTTTATATTTACAATTAAAATATATTTAAATTATAAGTAAATTTATATTCATTAAAAGGAAGCAAACTATGTTAGCTATATATCGATATTCGGAAAATTAATTAAATTCTTTTACTACAGTTATATAATTTAAAATATAATTAGAAGTTGCAAAAGCGATCTTACTGGAGCATGTTCGGCATTTTCTATAGTTGAGTCAATGGTAATGTTTAAGAAGTTTATAATTGTCATTATTGAAATCAAGAAACTGATACATTTATTGAAATTCTTTTTTTTAATATAAAGCATTTTAACTAATTTCAACTAATCCCTTTAGCATATAAAAAAACTATTCTTAATTTAACTTGCAAAGATCAATTTCACTAAATTAATTTTATGCAAATATATACATTAAAAGTATTCTAATAAGATCTTGCATGTATACATAAAAAGACTTCTTATACGATGAAGTTTCCCAATTTAAGAAATTCTCATTTATTTAAATTATTCCATTTGTTTTGTATAAGTAAACTATTATAAATCAGTTAAAAAAAATCATTTTTTGCATAATTTTATCCATTTGAATATTGATTCAATAAAACATAAATTTATATAAAAATTTGGAATTCAATATTAAATTAATTGTAGTTTTTAAATTTTGCTTGTAACTTTGTTTATATTTTAAAGAAGATTTTAATTATATTGACTTTCATGCAAAATATGTATTATACACAATTCCGAAAATCCGTATATAAGGTTTTTTTTAATCTTTGTTACATTTGCAAAAACTTATAGATTTATTTGATTTTAAATGAATTTAAAACTACTTAATAATAAGACCATTTTGGCTCAGAAAACATAGATTATATATGAGATGAAAGATAATAAAATAAATTAAAGTACATAATATCTCTCAATATTCTAATCAGTAATTTCTAACTTTTAAATTTTCATTTTTGAAAGAAATCATATAAATAGAAAATACATTAAAACCAAATGTTTCTACTAACAAATTAAATATTTTATGCATCGTTTTTGAGTTCTTTACAAAAAATTACCGTAGTGATCAAAACATCAATTATTAAAATGTGATTTTGAAAATAAATGAAAAGCTATGTGAGTCAATGCAAGCAGTCAAATTTAGAAATGTTAAGAATATTTTTAAAAACTGCATTCTTTACGCTACGAATCGGAATTTTTTCCTTATATATAATGTTTAATTAGATTATGATAATAAATCATAATCCTTTAATATATTACAAATAATTAAATTTTTTAATCGACGACACAGAATTACAAGCGATTATAGTTTTTATTAAACAGGAAATTAATTATATAGGGTAATTGAAAATTGACAAATACTTCAGTTTTTTAATTTAAATTTATTTTTACATTTATTTTAATTTAAATTAAATAAGTACTTTGCCTAATTGCACTTAATTTATTCATTATTTTCATTACTAAAAATTATTATTTTATTGATGAATTACAATATGAAAAAAAATTAATAAATTTCTTAAATGGGTGATAAGACAAATCCAAGAACTATTTTTATGTTATATATATACAATTATGTAATGCGAAGAAAATAACTTACATATAATATCATTTAGTAAAAAAAATTAATTTAAATTTATTTTTCATTAGTTTATAACATAGAAAAGCGATAGGTTTGTCAGAGAAGAAAGAAAATATTTTACTTTCCTGACTAAAAAAATTTTTTGGAGTAAATAAAAAATAGTTTTACCCCCGTCACTATACTACGTAGGTTATACCGCGAAAATTACTTTTGGCGCCAGACGGAAGGAAGCGGGATACTACCTGTTCATCCTGCCTACCTCACCAACCCCCGTATTGAAAACGTAGTTTCACAAAATATTACTAAGCATTTGAATATAATTATTAAAATAGTTTTCTTATACAATATAAATTAAAACTTTAATAAGTATTTACAAAGCTATAACCAAAAAACGAAATATTTATGAGATGAACTTTAATTTATCGATATTTATCGTGCATTAAGTACCGTTTTATAAAATGAAGTCCTGAAATTTCTTTGTTTAGAAAAAATCTAGGAAAGAAATGTCACAAATTACATAGAAAATTCCACTAACAAATTACAAAATGTAGTTACTTTATTAAAAATTTATTTACGAAATGAATTTAATTAAATTTTGAAGCTATAGATTGTTAAGTTATGATATGAATTATTATATATTGAATTTAATAATGTTAAAGAAATAACTTATTTACTTGTTTTCCGAATGCTTTTATTATATATTTTTAAAAAATATTAAATTATTTAAGTTGAAAATTCAATAACTTTGAAAAATTATTTTTATACAAATATATTCATTCTTCAAAATTATGTATAAAGTTCGGAGAATTTTAAACATTCTTACACAATAATTTTTTAACTTTATTTTTATATTTACAACTATCAATAAAATAGATGTTTTATAAATATAGTCACCTATTTTAGTTAAACGCTCTTATTATTATACTTAAATTTACAATTTTTAGCAATAAAAATATCAAAGCTGTATAAGAAAATTAATTATAATTTCATATTTATATAATTTAACTGCATTTATTTATTAAAATAATTTTACTTATTGGCCTCTAATAGCAGTACATTATAAATATAGAATCAACATTTTCAGAATAATAATTTGTGGTAGAAGATGAAAATATGAGTAAATATAATCCCTATGGAATTTCTAGTATTATTAATAAATATATGTAATAATCATTACACTTTTTCTAGTTTCAGTGCATGAAAGGATTTATAAATCTGTGGAATAAAAATAAATTCCAAATATGCATAAAAAATACATGGTTAAAAAATTAAAATACTCACCCCAGTTAGTGAAAGTAGTTCTTATATCTTTTCTCAAATTGCAAGTGAGTTCAACAATTGAGAAACTAAACTTTCAATGTAAATGATAGTTTAACGACGGTTTATTTACAAGTTTTTTCATAAGTCCGTTTTTAAACGAGTAACATTCATACGTTATTTTTTCCATGGAATTTCAGAATGTGGAATGATATTTCAAATGTGTACATCGAAATTAAGGAATAAATACTGACATCAATTAGAATGTTTGGAAAATATTTAAATGTCACAGAAATGTTTATGTCGACAATGTTCGAAATCAGAAAATCGTGCTCCAAATTAAATGATCAATACTAAACTGAATTGTTTAGAATGCTGACCAGTAAGATGGCTTTCCAGGCAGACGACTATCTCTGCCGAGAAGCCCAATTAGTTGAGGTAGATTGGCATCAGCTGCAAAACATAAACACGCACAAACGATGCCGGCGACATGTTCTGAGCCTTTCGTGTTTCTCTTTGAGAATCGGTTGCAAGTCTGCCGGTGCTACCGGCGAAGCCATTGAAAGCGGGTTCCGAATCTTGTCACAGCGCATTGTGTTAGTCGGTGACGTCACGCGCAGATAGAAGAGTTCACTACCTGGGCATGGGGGGAAAGCGCTCGGCGCGCCTAGGAGAGCGAGAAAATATTAAAAGATGCTAGAAATGTTTGGATCGATTTTGATGAGAGGGGCAATGCAAAAAGAAAATGTGTATTATTTAAAGGAGCGCCGCTCCTAACCCTTTGTTCTCCAAGAAATTAACCTATATAAATTCATGATGGGCTGAGCAATAGTAAATGCAACAGTACAAAATTCATTCAGTAAGGATAAGAACTGAATATTAATGCCGTTCCTAAGCAATTGCAAAACATCATCCAAAACAAATGATGACACATTTTAGAATTTCATTATTCAAATTCATTATTTTAGCAAAGATTTATTAATTTGATATCTTTTGCAGAAGTTTATATAATGCTGTTTCCTAAGCAGTTTCCAAACAGCAGAACCTAAAACAAGTCGCAATAAATTTACAAACTTCGGCATTCACATTCATTATTTTAGTTAGATTTGCTCCTTTATTAAATTGAAAATCCTTCTCTGAACCACATTATTAGTATTCCTATGAAAAAAAAAATTGCCGTCTTTAATATCTTAGAGATGAACATTACACATTTTCCTACCAATGACAATGATTTTTAATAAACACACACACATTAAATATTTATATACATGCATTTACAATATTTGAGGAATATATATGCATTTATATAGCACATATAAATAAATATAGTGAGACGCATTAAAGTTGTATTTTGTATTTTATAAGTTATGAAAAAATATTGGAATCATTGATATTATCAACTACATATTGCGTTAAAATTGATGATCACATATGAAAAAAAAGGAAAGTTTTATGTGATACATGGTATATAAAGAGCATAATTGATCCCTGGCAATAAAATATTTATTTTTATGGTCATAGGATTAAGTATTTTTCTTATAAGCATGTGTATGCTTCACAGAATTACTAAATTCCCATATAAAAGAATAAAACATTGTTAACATGCACATTTTTTATATATATGTATGGCAGTATATTACATTAAAAATAAATGTTTTCAATATGTGAAATTTCAGTAGAAAAAAATGCTATATTAAAAGTGAGTGTTTTTAGCATAAATAATCCCAGTAGAATTACCCAAGGTATTTACAGTTTTTAGCATGAATGATTTCGGAAGAAACACATAGTTTTTTAAGTAAACATTTTAAGAATAAACAATATTTTAGTATAAGAAATACAATACCTAAAGTAAATGTGTGTGTGTTTATCATAAGCAATTTGAGCAGAACAAAACTATGTATTATATGTTGTTTTCAGCATTAACAATTTCATTAGAATAATACCATCATTACAATATTAAAAAAAAACCAAATGTTTTTTTTTTTTTTTTACCAAGCAGTGTGGCAATAACCAAAATTATAATAGCCACATAAGCTTTCACAAACTAAGCATGAATACTAAAAATATTGAGTGGCTACAATTTTTTTTCTTAAATATCAAAAGGTGATCAATTTGTATATTATTTCCATAAACTTATTAAAATTTATTTATTTATTTCAGCTAATTAACCTTATTAAAAGTAAATGTATTTACCTTTAGTAAGAATTGAATATATATTACAAAAAATTTACCTTTGAAATTATTATAAAAAATAAAAGTAGACAAAAAGTATAAGTAAAGTAAATTCAAGCAAAAAATTAAAATATTTTCTCTGTTTAAATTTTCTTTTTCATTTAAAGAAAATAATATAAACATTGTAACAAAATCTATTAATGAATTATTAGATTAATTCACTTTTTTGAAAAAATTATTAGAAAATTTCAAATGCAACAAATGACAATTTTATTATATAAAATCAAAATAACATCACGCGATAATTGAGATACCAAGCATTACAAATATATAACTTTTATTAAAGAGAAAACTGCATTTTCTAGTGAATTATCTCGATAGATATTTATACCAACAACAGCAGTCATTTTTCTAAGTGGCGTCATATTATTCAATCTTTAAGTAATTTTTTTTTCATTATAATATAATACGAATATATTTTTATAGATTTTATCTTCAGTCTGACAATAATAAATTTATTGGGAAAAATAAAGTTTTTGTTGGTTATTGTCTCAGACATAATAATTGTCTGAGACTTTAATTTAATGGCTATTGTTTATCATTTCAGAGTGGAATTTTTTTTATCTTTATCGAACTCAATACTATTAATGTGCTGCAATTGAACAATGTATCATTGTAAGAGGTTTCTTTATTATTTTGACATTACATTGACTTCATTATTTGACTGGAGGTGGCACTTTTGTAAGGACATAACTTGAAGATGATTCTGAATTTAACGTTATCAAATCGGAATGGTCTGACTTTCCAAAGAAAGTCTAACAATTCTCCTTGTTTCCATAAATTTATTTTATTATCTGCTTTACAATAAATACTTTTAAATTTATATTAAAAGAAAATGTTTAATTGAAAACACTTAATTTTTTTAATCACAATTGAAACTATGTTATTAATATTTCCAAATTGGCTTATAAATGAACAATGGTATGTTTAAATATGAAAATAGTCACAGATAAACTTGCGTGTCAGAAAAGTGAAAGGATATAGTTTCGGGCTATATTTTGCTATGTCAAGTGAAATCTTAAATTAATATAAAAATCGGAATGAAGTTTTAAGTTTACTACTAAGATAAAACATTTTACAATCTGTTATTTGTATGATATCTTATTTGATTGCATTAAATTTGATTTTTTAGAACTTTTCTAAGTATGCCTAAATAAAAATTTCAGGGTTCAGACGGTATTAGATATTTTCGACACAAAAAAAAATTAGGATGATACTTTTTCTCAAATACAAATCAATTGGTTACTATGGTTAAGGCAGAATGTTGATGAATGAGTCTTTTATGACCGACACGGTCAAATAACGATGTTGATGTCTGAGTGAGTCATTTCACTTCAGATCACATCACATGCAATTCCAGCCGCGTTATTAAGGGTGCGGTTATTTCTATGTAATTTTTTGAAAAATGTAAGGTTATCACACTAAAAAAAAATAAATAAATAAATTTTAGTGTCAAGGAATAAAAACTATTTAATAGAAAATTACATAAAATTTTTTAATTAATTTAGATAGCTAAAAACAATGAAATGTTTAAGCTTATTACCAAGACAAAAAAGTCTACATAGTATTTATAAGGTAACTATTTTATTAAGAGACTTTTCATTTATTTAGATTTCCTTTACGTGTCACAAGAAGTTGTAGTTACTTCAGATGATGTTAGTTAAAAAATGCAATTACAAATGAAAAATTTGAAATGTTTCTTTATTTGTTTCACAAATTTATATGAAAAAGATATTATAGCTATGATAGACTTATTGATAAATGAAACTTTCATGACCGTCAAGGTCAATTAACAATTCTGATCTCTAACTGAGTCATTTCATTTAAAATGCACATTTCATACTATTATAGTTAGATAAGGTGGAAAGTAATTACATGTATTTTCCTGATCAACAATTAAATTTATTTTTAAATAAATAATTGGTTTTTGATTTTTCAATTCATTACTCAATGAACTTTTTAGTCAATTACCACACTTTAGATTTCTTTACATTTTGTAACCAAAAACTGGTTATTATTTTAAATGCAAATAAATTACTGCTTATTCTCAAATTAAAATTAAGGAATTACTATGTTAGGGTACACTTGTTGATGGATTAGATTTCTGTGACCGTCACGGTTAATTAACGAAGTCAACGCCTTTATGAGTTGGCGTATCCTTGTTACCTATTTACATTTGTTACTCTTATTTTTAATTCTTTGAATACGTTTAAACAATTACTGCATTATCCGAAAAAATGCTATATTATGGCATTTACATGCACTTAAAAATATTCTATTACTTGTAAAATGGAAGGATATGCGTTAACTTCACTGAAAATATTAATAATTCCAGCATTCGAAGACCCTTTATAAAGAGATCAGTAAGAAGATGTACATCATAATATGGCAGACTTGTTTTTTCAGATTCCAACTTATATTTCTGAAAATATTAGGTTGTGGAAAAAGAAATCCATTGTTTTTACGTGAACTTTATATAACTTCTTTTGGATTCACTTTGTAAAAAGGTTTAAAACAGCTTTCATGTAGATTTTTAGGTCTTGCGCGTTACGACTGCTGACATGCGGTTAACTTCGATCATTTTTGATATTTTATAGACATTTTCGACGATGCTGTATCCACATGCGAGGTGCATCTCTAACATCAAAAATACCCGAACGGAATCGACGAAACAAAAATTGTACGTAACTGGTTGTTACAGTCTTATATAGGACGATAAACACCTTTCACAATTTTAGACACCCGGCTATCGTTTTCACCGTTACAAGAGAAAAACGAAAATGTATCGAATTTTCTGTTTGTTGTCTTCCATTTTTAAAACCACCTTGTACTCGTAACTGAATGAATCAAACAAAAAACCGCAAGAGAATATTTTAGTATCAAATGTCACCTTTCCAACGAGCATAAATCTGAAATTGTTTGATAGATACCTCACGAGATATCAAACACTACAGACGTCTACCGAAAAAATAATGGATTACTTTTTCCCCAAACTAATATATTGACTTCAGTGAAAATATTAATAATATTAACATTCGAAGATCCTGCTCCTAGAAAAAGAGATCAGCAAGATGATGTTAATTTGGCAGACTTGTTTTTTTAAAGTCAAACTTACATTTCTGCAAAATCTTTTCGTCACGGATAATGAAATATCAGATTTGAAAGCCTTTATAGGATGCCCAATTAGTTTTAGTTATTTTCCTTAGCAAAAGTAAAATTTTCTTTTTCCAATTGAATTGAATACTGTTTTTTTTCTATGTTCTTTACGAAACAATAGGAATATTATGCATACATATTTCTTTTACTGATTAAGTATATGTGCATTCGTGAACATAAGTATATTGTCAGAGTTTATCACACCTGATTTTGTTATTGAGTAGTTTTCATTTGAATCATTAAGCATTTTCATCAATAATTAATCTACCAAATATTATAAGGCTTGGGTTGTAATTTTATAACTGTGACACACGTAAATAAATTTAGTGTGGAACCTGCTGTGAAACGGCTTTTACTTACATCAGTGATTCTCAACCTTTTCTTGAAGCGGCACTTTTTTAATGATTTCAAAATTTGGCGGCACATAAAGAAAAAAGTTTAGAACTTGTTTGCGTATCTATAAACAGAGTTTAAAATAGTTTAAGAAAATAATTTTTTGAATGTAAAATAGAATAATATAATATTTACTACGAAGATAACAGTAGGTTTATTAAGATATTTATTATAATGTGATAATAAAGTTTTTTTAGTTAGTTGGGTTTTTGGTTGTCCAAAATAATAATACTTTAAATGAGAAATTTGATCTTAATGATTTTTGATAATTTCATTTATATTTAGTAGCATGAATGACAATGTTGCTTTTATATCTATTCAACAGTTTCGATTTTTTTTTTATTGGCTAATATTAAAAATCCAAATTCACACAGTTAAGGTGTAGATAGTTGAAATTGTAAATGCTGGAAACACTGCTGGAAATACTGAATTATTAACTTTATTTTGTTGTTTTCCTCAATTGCAGCATTCACCCTAATGCGATTGCTTTCTGGAAATTACAGTACACTATAATGTTTAGACTTATTGCTACCTATTGATAAGGTAGAACTCTTTAAAACGAAAGATATCAAATTTGATTCCAACCACTGTTGAACAACGGGAAATGAAGGTTGTGCCTCTAGCTTCTGCACATATGTCTAACATGGTGGGCACAAGGTAATTTTCCTGGTTTCCTCTTTTCATATGAGGGTATAAGGTCCAAATTATAAACAATTCTTTTAGAATTCAATTTATAATTTATTTGTATTCTTTATATTATCTATATTTATAAATTTAAAATTGATTCAAAATACAATGTAGTTAATGAAACAAAAGACGGAAAAATAATAATAATAGCTCATTTTAGTTCTTTAAGTTTAGAAGAAAAATTATTAAAGGACTTTTTGAAGATTTTTTATAAAACATTACATTGAAATAATCTAATAACGGCATCGAAAAATAGGTTGGCACCCTATATTTGTATATAGGGAATAAAGGGTGCCAATCAAGGATTGAATGGGTATACATTTTACCTCTTATGTAATCCTGGTATAAAGATGAAGCATGGTGGCGTCGTGGTAGCACTTCTAAGACACAAGTGCCGAATTGGTATATGTGCCTTGCTTGGTATTTGTTTAGCGCTCTTGATTCCTGTTCAATAGTTTGTGGGTTCGAATCGATGTTTGTAGTGGTTGGAAATCCACTTTAAGCTATAGGTCGTGGTTAAATTATTCCTCGTGTGCATAAAGTGACCATTGAATGATAAATCAATCAAACCAAATCAAACCCGAGATTCGATCCTCAGGCAAGGTTGACTTGACCTTTCAGTTCCATCTACTTCAGTGGGTCAATGAAACTGAGTACCAAGAATGGTAGGGAACTAAACACTAAGGGTTTCCCGCTAGACTGACCACCAATCAGAGACATATGCTTCACATCCCTGGGCCTTCGGTCTAGAAAACAGATAAAGGCACAGTAAGCCTTGATTTGTGGGCTGTCGTGAAACTGAGTTTAGTTTAAAGTATGAACTAATTAAAATTGATAGAATAAAAGAATTTCTTAAAATATGAATTATTGTTTTTTATGTAATTATTATAGAAATAAAAACATATGAAAAATAACAATACGTAAAAAATTACTTTGTTCAGTGTACTCACAGAGTCAATTAATTTTTTTTTACAATATAAAGTAAACAAGAAAGTTCTTGCTGTTTTTAATGACCAAAAAGGACACGACCTGCAGAAAGTATAGCCCAGTGGTGGTTCCTTCCATTGCAATGCCTGTTGCACATGTTCCAGTTGCTACGAGTACAGGTCCGCAGTGACCATTTGACCTGTTGGTAGCAACTGATAGTGAACCACTTGACGACTAATCCACCAGACACATAGCATAGTCTTGCGTGGGTGTAGAGGGACAAATTTCCCCAACTGCATTTGTGAAACCAATGACTTGCCGTACGTTCATTCACAGCATTATCCCTAAAACATTGCAATATTTGGTGACTTGATGTAACATTTTATAAACCCACTTTGAAGTCAAAAAGCAAAGATGTACGAGCTCGTTCGACACTTCCATTTAGTTTCCTACAGTATGAGTTACCGTTTGTGTGTGTGCGCGGTGGACCTACTTTTATGATATTTGATATTCCTACTCTCGACTGATCGGTGTCTCAACCACGTCATACACAAATTTGCACATATTTATTCTCATTTCATTCAATGGCAACTAAAACGCTGCAAGAACTTTCTTATTTACCTTAAAGAATGAGCACATAGAATTCTGTGTTATCTTATTTCACTACAAACACGAGTTTCAAATTTTACAGAATAATTACGTAATGGTACATAAATTTAAAATTAAAAATTAAAATTTATTGTTAAAGTTTTAATCCCCAATAAACTCTTTTTAAAGTAAATTTGGAAATCCCCATTTATATTCTAGAACAAGAGGAAAAAATTTAAACACAAGGAGAAAATATTTATGTTTTACAATACACTTTAAAGGCACATTTATTTCAAACAAGTTCATGTTTGCTGAAACTATTCGCTTCGCTGCACCCCTTTTAAATAATTTTACATTTGGTTCAATAAATTTAATATTTACACCCAACTTACTACACATTTATTCAGTTCAGATATTACTGTTGAAAATTGTCTCTTAGAGTTTGGCGGCCTCTGCAACGTATGTATTGAAAAGATAAACATTAAATTAATACAATGAAAACAAAAGCAGGACACGTGTTAGATATTCTTTGTATGCCATACCGAAATAAGCAAACATTCAAAGAATTGAAAGAAGTAACTTTTGATTTACACTTCAGTTTCAACATGTATTTTAAACTTTAACATAAAGTCTAGATACTACAAAATTATGTAGTTAACATATTTTTATTGACGACTACAAAAATATGTCAATTACATATTTTATGAAAATAAATTAGTTAAAAACAAATTGAAAAAGGTGTTTAATGCTTGAAAGCTCTTTTTCAAGAAATTATTAAATGTTAAACTCGAGAATATTTTCAACCACATTTCAATACGTTTTTGAATGGTGACGTATTAGGAAAGGCAAAATCAGATTCACTGCAGAGTGTAAAAACAAATCTTTTTTTAAAAATCACTGAATCACTATCCTCTAAAAAGGGTTAAATTTTTTTTTTTTTTTTTTTTTTTTTTTTTTTTTTTAAATGCGAAAAATAGTAAAAAAGAAAAATAATATAAAAAATATAAAAAGAAATCACAAGAGAAGAATTGGATCCACAAAGCTGTATAAATAATATTTTTCTTTACTCCCAGCTATATATATATAACGAAGCTTTAATATATATATATATATATATATATATATATATATATATATATATATATATATATATATATATATATATATATATATATATAGAGAGAGAGAGAGAGAGAGAGAGAGAGAGAGAGAGAGAGAGCATAGAGACAGGCGGGAGGATTTTAAAAATATTACTAGAGAGCATAAAAAAAGAAATCTACTAGAAGTAATTTTTTTTGGAATTCAATATTGAATAGCAGTAGCTCATAAGTTAAAAATTTAGAAAAATCTTTTATTTTAGCAGTCAATTAGCGATCAAGTAAATATGAAAAATCCCTGTCTTTATTTCTAGAATTGGATTTATCTTAATTTTTATTTAACATTTCAAACACTAATAAATGAGGCAAGTTATATATCTATAAAATAAAAAATAACTAATGGATTAATGTAGTTCACAGAAAATAAAAGAAATCAATTATAAATTTATTAATCTTAGAAAATAGTTAAGAGTATTAAACTTGCAGCAATTTTAAATTTTTTACTCAAAATCTTTTGAGAAAAGGAACTTATTAGATTAAAATAAATTAGTTTTCTTTAATATTGAAAAGCTCATAAAAAGATTTAAGAAACAATTTCAGAAAATATTTTATTTCTGTTAATAAATAATTTTTTTATACGCTGATGGAACAATATTTTTGCTCTATAATTTACAAATATTTAATTAAAGGAATTAAAGTTATTTTTGTTTCTCATTTTTAAAGTTATTGAATAATTACGTTAAATAAACTAAATTTTATTATATATAAATTAATGTATAAAAAATTTATGAAAGAAACTTCTATAATTTTAAGTCAGATTAAGCATATTCACTTGAAAATTTATTATGAAACAAAATATTTGAAAACTTTCCGATCTATTTTTCTCGCGGAAACATTGTTTTCATCAAAATAATTAGCTTGAAATATAAATCGATTTGTATTTGTTTTTATGTATATAAATGAAAACAGAAAATAATTACACCCAGTTTACATTGTTTCAAATTTAAAATTTGAAGTTGAAAATTTATAGTAAAAAATGAACAAAAATATTTATGTCTATGTATGAAATCCAAACACAATAGTGACTAAAATTTCTAATGAGAGAAAAAAACTATTTCACAATTTCACAAAAAATATTTTTCGTGCTTATTTTAATTAAATTACTAAATACCATACGTGTGTTGTAATGAATCTTATAACACATATAAATAAAAATAACCAAATATGTTGAATACCTATGAGTGATTTAACAAGTAAATATTTAGTTTTTGACTATGGATTAAATTAAAGTCATTTGTAAACTATAAAACAACCTGAGTTTTTAATAAATTTTTCTACGACAACCTTTCCATATAAGTGTGATCATTGTCTTGTTGGAAAATCGTTTCCGAGAACCATGCCATGAAATTTACTAAAATTGGCAAAGCAAATTACAATTCCAAATTGATGAAGCTCTAACAGGAGAAACAGTATATTACACTATAAGAAAGACTAATGAATAGTTGACTCCAAAAACAAATAATGTACGATATTTTTCATTTAGGAGGTATGTTATTGTTGAATGAATCTTCTTTGAATACATGAGTTACTTAAACCGGATCTTACAGTTTAAAATGAGTTACTAATTAATATAAGCAGACACTCCAAGAAGGGAATTGAACCTACAAACTGATGAACTGAAGGCCAAAGAATGCCACCCAACCTATCTAGTAGTTAGCATAACTGACTACGAATGGGGAGGACCTGGGTTCGAATCCCGGCTCGGGCATGGATGTACTTTCTCTTTCTCTCTCTTTGTTTCTTGTCCTTTCCTCAAATGATGGATGAATGTGGCCCGCCCTATAAACGGGTTTGTGGTGGCGTGGCGTGGGCGATGCTACTCGTACCTACATGACTTGGTTCACAGTTGCCCACCGGGTAACGATAAAATGAGTAGCAGTTTCCGGCCTTGTTGCGGCTAATGGGCTAATGCCCTTACTTGCTCAAAGGTGCACGCCATTAGAAATAATAATTTTAAAAAATCCCAAAGTATTTACTATTGGGCTAGCTATTTTCCTTTTTGCATGATTGGACAAATACAAATATATTTGGAGAATTTCAATTTTTAATTCAAAATTATCAGTCCAAAAATAACTTTTAATTATTTAAAAAATTTAAATTAAATAAATAATTTAATGAAAAGTTTAAAAAATTACACTTGCATTTAGTTCATAGCCTAAAGTTCTTGTCCTCAGTAGCCTATATACTAATAAAGTTTAAGATTTGTGAAGAATGTGAGCTGACTTGATAACGTTAAAATTAGTTCGCTTTTCTTTTAAAATACATTTTATGCATTGTATCCTCTCTTGGACAACTGCAGAGGAATTTTTTTTCCTAAATTCTTAATAGTGATTTGAGGTTAATCATAGCTGAGCAAAACGACCAGAATATTATGTGTTTTTTATTCAACAAAATGATAAGAAATAATTTGAAGCAAAACATATTCATTCGAATTGAACAATGGGGGTAAGCGTAAGAAATCATGAGGTTTTCGTATGATCAAAATGGGTACCTATATATTACAGTAATCCAGTATTCAATCTATTATTTGGAGCACTATGTTTTGACATCACTTCGGGGAATACTTAATGGCCCAGTGCTGTAGTAATGTATTTTACATTTCACTGAGCAAATTGCTTCTGGGAGGAATTTTCATAGGTAGTTGGCGTATTTACTTGTCACTAAGGATAGAAAGAAAATCCAGAAAACTCCCAAGCACACACCCCAGAATATGTGCAATAGGAAGATAAAATCGCAATATATGCCTCCCGTTGTTCAAAAGTGGGTGGGATAGAACCGAGTACGCATGCTCCAAAGAGCGATGCTCTACAACTAAGTCACGGGAAACTGAGAGGTACTAAGTTTCAAAATTCTGAAGGATATCTGATTTAAATACTCATTTGAAACAATTGAGATTAGAATCGCATCACAAATACAGAAAACATTCCTGGCAACTGACATACACAATGTATGTTGTGTTAAATGTTCGGAATTCTAGTGCCTTAATTCTATTTGCGAATACTGATCCATATATTTTTAATGATCGAACGATACATTTATGGCCAAGCAGGCAGCTGAAAGATTAACACTTTGGCATTCATATCGTTTGTTCGTGATTTCAATTCCCACTTCGGGTGTGAATTCTTTTATTAATTTGGAATTGATCCAAACTGTCGATCATGAGTTAATAATTTTTTTACGTGCAAATACTCTTCATAGAGTGACAATAAATTTAATTTTTGTTGGTTTTTGGTTTTTTTAGTTCTGTGCTAGAGAAGTGTACTTTAAAAGAAAACTTATATAGTCTAATTTCTTATTAATAGCATTTCAATTCTTAAATTAAATTCCTTTATAATTTTGGCAATTTCGTTGAGTTAGCAATTTTCGATGCCAATTTACATTCATAATTATTAAACTTTTCCTATCCATGAACATTAATAACAAATAAAAAATTTTCCAACAAGCTAAATTAATATTATTAACTCTTAATTGATTTTATATTAAGTAAACAATATTATCAACTACTATTTAAGTAAAAACCATTAATAAAGACTATGTTGACTTACTTGGTGTATCAGACCTCTGACCTTAAATAATTTTCTGCACTAGTTTCTTAAAGTAAGAATTATCTTTAACAAAACACCTGAATTGGTTTGAAATTTAATTACCACCATTATACACAAGGTCTTGTAAAAACAACAATTAATACTGATTTTGTTTGCTTACTTCTCGATTTAAAGTCATATTTTCCAATTGAGATCTTATAAGACCAGGACCAACGACTTACAGAGCATTTTAAAACATTTTAAAAATCCAAATGTTCCAAAGTGGGAATCAAACCCACAAACTGTTGAAATGAAGGCAAGAGAGTTGCCATTCAGCAATCAGGTGAGCAAGTCTGTTAAAGGATTATAATATCCATTAATTTAAAATATTACTTAACAACATGTCCGAACATCTGAAAACTAAAGCTTTTATTATCAACTATTATATCCCTCTGGAGGTACATATGTACATAAGGTACCCCTTTTTGATACATAAGATTTCGTATTCACTTCTCGCAAAGGAATGAACGCAAAGTGTACCATAAATTTTAACTATGCCCAAAATTTCGATCTCATACCGCATTCATATACAAAAGTCTTCTTCGACATTATCCTTTTGCATAAATTCAATTTCAATATTTTCCAAAATTAATTACATCATAATAAAATTTTATTTTGTATAGAAAATATATAATGTTTAGCGAATTTATTTAAAATAATCTGATTTTCAATTGTAAAAATGTTAGTGAGAAATTATAGAAGATTATAGAAGAGATATAGATAAATAAATTATAGGATGTTATATAATAGAGATTATCGCTTTTGTTTGTTTACTATTTTACATTAAAAATTTTAATTGAAATATACATTTAAGTATAAATCTTAAATTATTATGTTATTAGTTATATAACTTTGTTCTTAATATTATACATAATTATATATTTCATAAAAGTAACAATAAATGTCTTTCATGTAATATATATTCACGTGATTACAAATAGTCAAAATATCCAGCAACTTCCGATGGTAGCAACGTTAAAAGTACTTAATATTAATTTAAAATAGAAAATTGCCCATTCAAAATGCTCTATAAGTGGTGCTTAAATAAGATATTATATAAAATTAAGAACTTAAGAAAAAATTACCAAAATTGATTTTTCCAAGTATGAATTTAATTAATATTTATATATGAATATGAATTAAATACATAGTGAATTTTCATTAATATTATAATAAAATGGAACAGAAATAGAAAACAATAAAAGATTTTTTTAAACAAAAGGATACTAAATATAATTAAAATAACATTTGATTAATGCATAAATAAAGATGTATATATTAGTTCAAATATTAGTAAGCAATTATAAAATTACTTTCGAATTATAAGATAAATACAATACGGAATGAAATAAAAAAAATTTAATTTTAAAAAGAATTGCGTGTCAACTCCTTCTAAAATCAATTACTTGTTTTAAATAGTTATTTTATTTTAGTAAAAGGAATGTGTGTTTAAATAGTAATTGTAAAAACAGACCACATATGAATTTTGGTTAAATATAAAGATATTGGGCAAAAAAGACAAGTTTTATGATAAATTGAATTACTTTCTTCAATTAATTAGAGTTGAAAATTTTTGTAGTTAATACACTCCCTGCTTCATTTCGTTCAATGTGTTTCAGAACGACTTATTTTAAACTGATTATAAAGATAAATTATGGTCCTTTTGAGTCATTTAATTAATTTTTATGATATTATTACAATGGAAAAATCAATAATAGTATGCTTAATGAACTACTGGTATTTGACGTATGGGAAGATCAATTTAAATAAAGTTAAAAGTATAATTTCCATTTATTTATTAGGTTTGAAACAATTTATTGTTGATAAATTGAACAATTAATCTTAAGTAAATTGAATAATGAAGCGTAAAATTAAACAGAGGCTAAATTTCATAATTGTGTTTCTGTTCATAAATTCGATGGGAAAACTAAGCAGTTTTTTAATGAATGTACATTTATATAAATGTATAATAATAAAAGTGAAGTCTTTAAGAACACTTCCGTTGCATTAATGGTAAGTCAAATGTAAAATATGTTTCCCTAATGATGATTCGACCAGTGCGAGTTTATTACTGTATTGCAAATATTTTAGCAAATCTAATTAAATTTTTTCTTTGTGAAAATAATCTTTAGTAATTTTTATAAATTATTATTTCAGCGAGTTTTGTTCCCATAATAATATTTTAATTTTATTTACTTTAATTGTTCAAATTTGTCTTGAATTATTCAGTTTTGGTAATATTGATTAATTTTGCATTTTAGAATAGCGCAAAAACAAGAATTATATATTAAATTTCTATTACAAACATATTTTAAATTCTTTCATGTGAATGTCAAAAATGAAATTTTGTGATGTACAAAAAGTGTAATTCTGCTTGAAAAATGAAATGCAGTTTGTTAGAAAAAGGTACTTAATTTGTAAATTAAATACCTTTTTCTAACAAACTGCATTTAAAAATTTTCTCACAGTAAGGAACTGCAGAAGTCATTCGTAAAAAAGCAAAAAATTACAACTTAACAGTAAATACCTACATACATATATATAATTTTACTAGAAAAAGTTTTTAAGATATGTTTGAGTCAGCTTTTTTGCGGTACAAAATGCTGATTAAAGCAGAGGTGCCCAATGACATACAAACCCAAATCTAAGAAGAAGCTTTTTAAAGCTTTCAATTTTATTAAGAAATTCCATTGTAAATACATAAAAAATTTTCGGTTTATAAAACAGTATCTATTATTAAATTTACAAAAATCTTTTGATTTTTAATTTGTGTATATAAGTTATTTCATGATGGTTCTTGATAGATATTGAACTATGTTTTTTAATAGTTGGAATAAATGATTAAAATTTATAAATTGCTAATATTTTGTACCAATTTTTACTACTTTTTTTATTAAAAATAGTTTATTTCAGATCGATTTCCTAAAAACAAACTGAATGGAACCGTTTAATAAAATTCCATTTAATGTATTATAGATCTGGGTGCATGAATTTATGGTTATGATACCTGACTTTACCCATGACTACTCAGTTTAGAGTTAACTTGAGTAATATGCGTACCGAGATTTCAAGATGAATCTCGAAGAAACAAAAATTCAATTCAGTGAAAACAGAAGCAGAACATAAATTAGATATTTTGTGTGTGTGTGACATGCTGAAGTAAACAATGGATCAAAAATAGAAAAAAATCGCTTGTGGCAGCTTCTTTAACGCAAAAAGTCAAAGTTCTTTTACATTTTAACACAAAAAGTGCATGTTTTATAAAACCATTTAACTAACAACGCTTCAAATGATGATTTACGTCACGAATTGGAGTTTCATGTATTGACTAAATCCATACGATAATGATGTATAATGTCTGCTGACCCTCTTGAGTTACAAAGTTATTAATACTGATATCAGAACTCTATTCATTCGCGTCACAATGCATTTCTGAATAGTGACGTATGTAGCAAGACGAAAGCGCATTAGCTAAAATGAGCAAAGGAGTAAAATTTTTTTTAAAAAAATACTCTCGATTTTTTAATAATAAAATTTTTTTTTTTATCTTTTCCTTTGGAGGGGGGGACCTATAAAGAAGCTGGTATCCAAAGATGTAAATATTTCCCCCTATTCCCAGTAGTAGGAATATAGGTAACATTTTTAAAAGAAAGATGAGAACCATGTGCTTCTTTCTTGAAGCGAGAAGAGCTCCGCAGCGGAATTTTGCATCTTAAATACATCGTTGCCTACACAAATTTACGAGTAATTCAAATATGCTTTAACTGCGCGTTTTAAACTGATTACAAATGCTATAATCAAAATATTAACAAAAAATACCAACAAAAAATTAAATTAGCAAGATACCAATAGCCTGATTTAAAATTCGTTCCATTCCATGCCTTGTCATCGTTTCAAATTAGTCATGATCGAAAATTCAATGGACAGATATAAAAAGGACTTTTTTATACAGAAGGAGAATTCCATAATCATCTGAATCTTATAACTTAAAAGTTCCATGTGAAATTAATAAATGATTGCGAAAATAATTTCAGCATTTTAAGAAAAAATATATTATTATTTAAAGATAGCCTTATGTTAAAAAATACTTATTTGCCTATGGAAACAGAAATATTCAATTGATAATTGGATAATCATGTGTTATTCTCTTATTTTCATTTTAAATTACTCGAAATTACCATATAAAATAGATAATTTCAATTATTAATTTTCACGTAGTAAATACCGTAATTATCGAAGACAGTTCTAGGGAAATCTCTCCACGATCCCTGTAAAAATTCATTCATACAAAGCATAGTGGACCATAATATCAAGGAAGGCAAGGAAAAAAACCAGGAAAACTTCCAAGCACCCACTTCGACAGTGGTTGTTAAACCTGTGATCTTCCATTCCAAAAAGTACCTTAAGTCATTAAAAATCCCTGTAAGTATATGGATTGAAGTTAATCAGAAAGGAATATTTTTACATTCTTGGAAATATTTTATAGTTGCAACATTCAAAATGAAAACAATATTCTTCGCTAATCTGATTCTACTTTTTTTTTTAATGAATAATATTTTTAAGGACCATATGTCCTAAATATATCACATTTTAAAGGCCTAAATAAAAAATGTAAAAGTGTATTTTTGATTAAAATATAATTTAACTCCTTAACCTTTTCATAACTTTGCATGCATATTTACAAGAGAATATGTATAATTCTGTAATTTTTGTTTTATTCATAATATACTTTTAAAAATAATGTATTTTATAAACATTTTTTAAAAGTTAAATATATAAATTTACATTTATTTTTTAAATAAGATGGTTTTTAATTATCATTAATGTGAAATAGATTTTTTTTAAACATTAAAAACAAAACCGTTGGTAATGTATTTCTTTTGCTGTGATCACAGCCATTTCATGCGAAAAAGTATCGATCTTGTATCCTGAAGACTCCAAGCTCGATATCCACTGAAAATCGGAGATTCCAGTGAATCCTCCTGAAAACCAGTTCTTATAATTTATAATAAAATGCCAGATTGTCATGCTGAAAATACCTGCTGAAATGTTTTGTAGGGTGCTTCTTAATTGACGTAAAAAAAAAAGACTATTTAAAAATAGTTAGAAGCTCAGGTATAAACCACGTCAATTGAACATTGCTCAGAGATAAGAAGCTATTGATTACATTCAAGAAATTTTGGATGAGGAAATAAGCAGTTGAATAAGCAGCAGATAAAAATTTCGATTGAAATAATAAAAATATCGATTGATAAAAATATTTTACTGAAAATCTATATGTGCAGTAATCCCTAATGCTAAATGTTACATATCAAATGTAAAAAATTACATTGAAATTGATGGAAAATATAATACCTGATGCATAGCTGTAATAAGCAAATACATGACGGCATGATTTATATGTTTTTCCAAGACAATACGTATAATCATAATTTGCTATCATTAAACAACTGAATTATCTATCATTAAATTCATTTCTATTTATTTCTGAACATCATTTCCTCAATTATTATAATTTTAATAATTTGCTTGCACATTTTTAATATATATTCTGCAGGAGCTAAACATAAGTAACCTCTAAGTATAAAGAATAGCTTTTACACAACGTAATGAGATTTATAAGGTATTTAGATTTCGTTTTCAGTTCATTACATCATTAATTATAAAATTTAAATTATTATATGTTTGAAGACTTAATAAACTACTTCAATATAAGGTTGTGTGATAGTTTTTTCTACTTAAATAGTAATAATCATTCGAACACCATTTTACAAAAGGAATATTATATATTATTCAACAAACAATTTAAATTCTTTTATTTTTTATGACAATAATTAAAAAGAAAACTCCCAATTTACAAAACTTGTTGCCCAACTAGTAGGAATTTCTTACAAATTAAAATAAACAGTCCAACTTATGGAAAACGTTTTCGGAACATCTGAAATCCTTTTTTGTTCTTAAGTATGAAATAAAATTTAAAAAATGTTTTTAGGAATCATGGTCAATTTTTATGGTTGAAGTATTCTACAAAACATGCTTTTAAAATAAATTCAGAATTTTGTGTCTCATAAAATTGACATTTAATTCTTAAAATTGACATAAAGTTCAAATTTTACTTCGTCAACAATTTATTTTTAAGTGAAAATAAATACGACAAACAATTGTTTGTTACAGAATACAGCATCTAAAAATCTACATTTGTATTTAAATATTTTTATTAGAATTTTTAAAGATTTTCAAAATTTAGAACTAAATTATTTTAACACAAATAAAGAACAGAATGCAAGCAAAATAGAATCAATTTAATAAAATATAATTAATTTTTATTCTATTATAAGGAATTTAATTTAATTTGTTATAAGAACTCTGTAAGCAGTTGTTTTTATAAACAGAATATATATTCCTAAACTAGATGAAATTAATATAATGTTAAACCATATAAATAGTTCATTCTACCCCCCTCCCACACACACATTATGCATTTATATAATTCAGATTTATTTTGAAACAAAATTCTGATGCAAACTCACACATTCTCTTTTTCAAGGTAAACAAATTTCTCAAACAAAATAATCTTATTTTAAGTAAAAGACAAGAGAGGGATTAGACTCTAAAATAACATTTCACCATGAATAAACTATTCTTACGTCATATATTTCTAGGTATTTAATTTGACACTTGACCTTTAACATGTTAGCTTTCCGCTGTTAAGTTTAAAGTCTATTCGATCGTTAGCTAATTTCTATTAGTTTAATTAGAATTAATAGTTAGTTTAAACAACTCAACTTTAATGATATTCATTTTAAATTATTAATTTACATCATTTTATATTAAACATTATAATAATTATCATGGTATCCAAGAATATTTATTTTCATGTGCAAATTATGTTTTAACTACAAGAAAACTACCTTATTTATTCATAGTAATTTGCATTTAATTCAAATACACCTTCATATTGTATTTCATTCCTTATAAAATATTTTGAATTAAAGAAATAATTGGAATATAAATTTCAACAGTAACTTTAACACAGGCTTATTTGCAGATTGATTATTGAAATATGTTCTTTATATTGTTGGAAACAATTTTAAGTATTTTTGCGCGTCCTATCATTTCTTGCCCCTTTCATAAAAATTATTGAAAAATTACATTGAATTTCTCTAACTAATCGGTGTTAATCTTATGTATATAAGGAAATTTATATTAACTTCTTTAGGTTGTTGATTAAAGTTTAACCAATAAAGTATTTGAAACTGAATTACCTACATTTAAAAACAACATAATGTTGCAGTTTGTAGCAAAGTGCTTATGAAATAACTTGCGAAAAGTTAGTTTTTCTTTGTAGAAATGAAAAAACGAGAGAGAGAATTTGAGCCTAAATTTATTTATTATAAGAATTAGCTCTAAGTTATAGCAATCTTAGCTATAAATGGCAAAAAGACCTAGTCAACAGATTTGGCTTGTAATCCCTCATTTGATGCTACTGGATGAAAAAATTTAATGTAGATCGATTTAATATAGATTTTTCGAGGAGCTGTTTTAACACTTCAAGATCTTTGTGACATACCTAGATCTTTCTCTCTGAAATATATATATATATATATATATATATATATATATATATATATATATATTTCCTTTTTTTATTACTACTTGCTTTTAGAATATATAATTTTTACTTAAATACATTCCACCTACTCTGTCTAGTGGTCAGCATTCCTGACTGCGGATAGGAAGGTGTAGGTTCGAATCCCAGTCGGGGCATGGATGTACTTTCTCTTTTTCTCTCTCCTGTCTTTATCTTTTCCGTGTATGAATGGGTTGTGAATGGTTGCCTACGCTATAAACGGGTTCCTATTGCATGTGTGTACTGAGGAAGTCGGACTCCACACCCAATTGCGGTTCAGTTGAAAGAGTGGAGCAGCGCACCCATATTGCCAGTCTGGCTGGCACTCGACAAAAAAAAAAATTAAATACATATGGTTTGTATATAAAATTAAAGAAAATTTAATGTAAAACTTAGTTAAAAAAAGAATTAAATATTAAGTAAAAAAAAATTAGGTTTCTAATAATAAGATATATTTACTTTCTAATATTAAGATATAAACTTTGTGAAGTATTAAAAATTAAAGTTATATAACCTTTAATTTTTAATACACAAAGTTTTATCTAGCGAACTGTTGCTTAAAGTTCATCTTTCTGAATCATGTGAGGCCAGGAAGTAGATACAGCCTCCTTAATTACATTTCAATTGATGGATGCCTTTTTCATTCAACGAATTTCAAACCTAACTAAATAATTTCAATAGGATTCAGGTCAGTGCAGCTTCATGGCCAGGATAATAAAACTTTCCCTTTATATTTTTAAAATAACCTTTGCATATTTTTTCCAATATTTGGCATGTAATTTAAACTTACTGAAATAACAGTAGTGGTTTACAGAGGAAGAGGTCACTGAAGGAAAACATTAATTTTGGTTCCAGGATTGCATCAATGAATTCTTTGTTTTCCAACTGCCAAACAAGTTATTGAGACGGGTTAAACATAGGTTTAACAAGCTATGGTAGCCAATAGAAAAGGTGTATCCAATTTTTAGAAAAAGATTTGAGGTTTGGAAAAATAACGACGGTTAGAATTTATTTACAATAATTTGCTTACGTAACTTTCTTCAAAATCATATTTGGTTCAAGAAATGAATTCTCATTTGTACACCAGCTAAAAGCAATTCGAATGAGGTGTTAAATACTTGAATATTCCTTTAAGTTAAGAAGCAACTAAATATTAAAATGAGATTCCTTTCATCCACACAGAAATGTATTTTAATCAGTCATGTATTGGGAAAATCGAAAACATGTTCGCTGAAGTTGGAAAAAGAAAAACTAGTAAATAATATTTAAAAAAAACATTGTGTAAATGCGGAAAGAAGCGAAAATCTGTTATCTTACATATTTTGTGTCTTTACTTAGTGGCAATACGTGGATGATAATTTTGAACAGAAAGCTAATAATCCATCTCATTCATTTTTCAAGGAAGCAGAATTTCAAATCTTTTTGCATCATCAGCAAATTTATATTAAGTTTGATATATCACTAATCTAGATTTAAATTATTCACAAAAGTTGTCATCAAATTTTCGAAAGAAAATATAGCTTATTTTGATTAAGCTACACATATACCAATATCCTGATGTTCCATTCCTTGTACCCGTTTACAGTTCAAATCTTTTCCTAACAAGAGGAGTAATGGAAAAGCCGAAAACACGTTCGCTAGAAGAGAAGAAAATTCAGTGCTTATGGAAGACTTATGGAATAAAGATTATGTATCGTATCCAGTTCCCTCCACCCCAGAGTTTGGTTATTCTTTGTTTTATAAAAAGTAAATGATATTCATTAAAGTGAGGTGTATCAATAGTAAATCCCTATTAAATTTTGAAATGTTTTTTCGTATCACTTATAAATAAATTTGATTATGTGAGTCTCGTTCATAAAATTACCAAAATTAATACCTATCTCCTTAGGGAGAAAGAAAAATCACTAGAGAAGGAGATTTAAATTATAAAAAGAATATATGTATACAAATAAAGATATCAATTTATAAAAAAAATGAAGTTACTTCTAGCATTTAAAATAATAAATATAATAATTGAAATGGTGCTACTAAAACAATTTGATTAATACAAATGATCGCAATAGTTGAATATTTTGTAGAAAAGCAAATGAACAATTGCAATCTTATACATTTTTTTTCATATCAAAATGTGTTTACCTCATTGTATTAATTTTTTTTTTCATTTAAAATAAAGTAAATCAAAAGGATATTATATCATCTCATTACATTATTTCAACTCATTACATTAGTAACTTGGAACAGGTAAAGAACTTGAAAGAAAATATTTCAACACTTTAAACATTGAATGTTTAAGAAAAACATAAACGTCATTTTGTTTTAAAAATTATAGATTTAGAATATTACCAATATTCTCGAAAGGAAAACAGCAGCTTTTATGAGTTTTAAGTTACATTTTTTGCTATGTTGTTGCTTCTATTCATACGGAATTAAAAAAAGTAGACTTGGTGTATTTATCAGTCAGCGGTCAATTTTTGCACTAGAGCACTAATTACACAGGACCCATCGCTTAATGAGGATGCCAAACTACTGCAGACAATTAAACTCAATGTGGGTATTGAACCTACGAGTTGTTGAGCCGAAGTCCTACCCGCAAGCACTTCGGCTGCCTTCTTGGTCTTAAAGAAATTAAGATACACAGTACATACAGTATTTATACAATAGTTACACATAGTGAACAATTCTAAAAGAAGGGGAAAGCAATAAACATATTTTTGAAGCGAGCAAAACTCCGAAAAATATACTTCTCTAGCGTCATACGCAATCTTAAAATACATTCAATTCAAAATTTCGTAATAAAACGTAGTTTATGTTTTAAAATGAGGAAAACAGCCTTATATAAATTCCAATCCATTCCTCTCAACTCGACAGCAAACAAGAAGAAATCAATGATAAACATAATAAAAAAATTATTTTTATAGATATCCAGCCAAATTAATAAAAATCAAGGAAACAAAGAATCTCCCTGAAATTGTGACCGAAACGAATGTATATAACGACAGAGCTAAGAAACACCAAAAAAATATATATCTCAAAAAATCTTTTGATGTATTTCGTTGTACGGTGTTTGCTTTATTTTCTAACTTTTATTTCAAAATATTTATAACATTTTTTTTAAATAAAAAGAAACTCTACATTATTGCGTGACTAAACCTTAAATGTAATTATGTATGTATTCTTATTGAATTCTCATTCAATGTATTCTTATTAAATTCTGCCACAAAAAAGAAACTGACAAATGTACATAACAATTACTTAAAGAATGCAACGAATACATAAATTATTTTAATTAAACGCTAGTTTCACTGGCTTACACCACTTGTTCATTACAATCTTCTTTTCATGAAACAACTTGCTAGCATGAAACAAGATCTACCTTGACCCCTTCTTTTAAAATAACTAGTTTTGAATTCGGAACACAATTACTTCCATTAAGAGATTTTAATAAGAGAATTGCGTTATATTTGTCATTATGCAGCTTAACTATGCTCACTTATAATTCGTTAATGCTTTCGTAATTTTAAAATCTTATTAAGGAATTTCGTAGTGACTTCTGACTTATTTCAATGAATAAAATCTGAAACAAGGATCATTTCAATGGTGTTATTAAGGAAGCATGGAGCGTGGAGATTTCTGCGCTAGTGTGTAAAGTTCAATGTCAATGTTTTATCTTTTAAACAGAAATTATTTAATATAAAGGCTTATAACTCTTTAAAATATTCTTCCATTAATAATATAAAAGAGTTTTCTAAGTGAAGACATTAAAATAGTTGCTGATATATTTTGTGTGTATTGTTATTTAGAAATTTGAATTAACCTTTGTGTTTAATGATGACTACGATGATTGTCAAAGAGAAATTTAATTTTTCTTTTCTTTGGAATATTCGAAATTTTAATTACATAATAAATGCTTTTCAGACAAAATATAATAATGAATGTGTCAATGATTATTAAAATGTTTACATATTTATTTTATTTTTACAAATTTTTATGAGGAGAATTTTCTCTATTTCAGAATTTTCATGTTCAAAATCTCGTTATCAGAATAATGCTTAGTAATTTTTTGATAACAAAATAAAATATTTTTTTAACTCTTATAAAATTTAAATATATGAAGTTATTTGTCTCTCAATGGTTCTTTTTTCCTATAGGAGCTAAATAAACCGGAATTAACATTTTAAAGAGTTTTTTCCAGACTTGACAAATAAACGAGCCCTATGTGGGGAATCAAGCTCCCAAACTATTGAATCGAAGATCACAGCAAGCTCTCTCATCTAAAATATATTACTAAATACACTTAATTTTCTTCAAAATGATAAGCTTGAAATTAAGAGACTTACATTACTTTAATGCTAACTAAACCATTTTAAAGTTATGATTATTTATTTTATGATAAAAAAATAGCAATTTAAAAAAAAATAAAGCACCTTTTATGATACAATCTAGAGAAAAATCATGATTTTTTAAATTTTAAACTAATATTAAGTTATGAATCTCAAAATTCTATTTATTTTAATTTTAAGTTGCCTGAAATTTAAGGTGAATGGATATTTCATATAAGATAATTTTTGAAATTTTATAATATTATAATTCTACTATATTATAATACTTTTGACCTCAAGATTATTTATTTATGTTCTTATATGCATTTTAAAGGGAATATAAAAAGTGACTCATTTTTGGAGATGTTATGAATTAAAAAAATATGTTTTCATATAAGAAACGAAACAGGAATTTTTTTTATTATAATGCATAACTTTAATTGGAAAAATGCAATCGTTTCTTCTCTTTTAAATACAGAAGAGAAATATAGGGGGCAGTGATGGCTTGATGGCAAAAGACTTTGTTCACCGGCAGAAGAATATCGTGTTCAGGTTTCCACTGCATTGAGAATTCTTTATCTTAATATCCCTCCACTGAAAATGTATGGTGGGGAGATGAAGGTGCCAACTTTGGTATCGACTTCGTTATTCGACAGTGGTTAAAAATTTGACGCCATGTTAAGGATAACTAATAGTAAAAGATTACTCTCAAGAATTCTTTCAACATTTACTGCATATTATTGCTTTTCGGTAGTTAGTTGGTTAGGGTATGAGTTGCAAGATCCAAAATGAGACAAACTGCGTGAAATCTTTCCGATAGAGCGTTTCATGAATAGTAGGTCATTCCCATGTATTTCAAGGGATAAAACTCGGAAAATTCAAAAACATCTACATCATGACACTTGTATATACACAGAAAAAGCCGAAGCACAATATCCACTTTTTATAGCTTAAAAGGTGTTGGAATCAAACTCAAGACTTTTCACTCCATAGAGTGCAATTATAAAACTGAACTATACTCTGGTGAGCAAATTTTGACAGTTAATGCATCCTGATAATTCATGTGGCGGATACTAAATATAAATAAAACATAGATTATTTTCAGTCTATTCGAAAAATTCATAATTTTTCAGTTTTGATTAAAATAGATAATTTTTAAAATGTTATGTTTGAATTTATGTAAATATTTTATTCTGAAAATCTTTTTTTAGAAACATGAAAATATATATTATCGAATTCTTTTATCTATATTTTGCATAGATTTCTTCTCGCAAAACAATGAAAAACGTTTTGCAAAACTGGCAAAGATGTGAATTACTTTTCATGTGAACTACTTTTCATAATTTAAACAATTTTCACCAAAAAAATGAGTTGCTTACAACTCTTTTCAAAATAGTTTCAGATTCGATTTGTCTGTTATATGTAAATTCACACTTTCTGAACGAGAAACCCATTTTAGCCGATTCAATAATTTAAGGTGGATTCCAAGCCTTTGAAATCTTCCACGCTTGAGATGAGAATCAAATTTATGAAGTATTGAAATGAAAGACAGTCATTCAACAATCCAGTTCGTCCAAAATTGGCAGAGATAGAATTTAAAATATTTTATTCGAGGCATAATATTCCTTTAGAAATAACGTAAATTTTTCAGAATATAATATGCATGACAGTAAAAAACACTTGTTGGGATATTAGAATTTATCTCTTAGTGGTTTTGGGTAGTAAGTCTTCTGATTTTTCCACGTACTGTGCAAAAACTTTATTAATATTCTGTTCTATTGTGTAACTTAAAGAGCTCGCTTTTTTATACTACATGCAAAAACTAATTTAAATATTTTATTAAAATCTGAAAAACATAAATTATTGTGTGTATGTAAAATATTTCATCAGTTTCATCAGTTCGACTACAAATATTTCATCAGTTTTTAAATGTTGATAGCTCTAAACTTATAACACGCTATGTTTTATAAACGAATCAACAGTAAATATTTTATAATTTTGCCTTCACCACAATTAATCTGTTATGCTTTCGGTTCTGTAGTTTGTAGGTTCGATTCCTACATCAAGCGTGGATGATTTTAGTGTTTCAGAGCTCACTTAACACTGTGGTTTCCGGTCTGGTTAGCCTTCGAGTGCAGATAATGATCATTGATCTATAAACAAAATACAAGCTCTTTTCTGAAGATTGCTTTCAGAAAGATAACAAACAAAAATTATTTTGTGTTTCTATCTTGCCCTTAAAATTTTTACACCTTACAGTTGTTTTTTTTAGTGGGAAACGTGAAAGAGACAACACTTGGTACTAAATTTTTTATGAACAACGTAACCAACAACAGTGCGTGTCTCGCATCACTTTTGAGCTAGTAAACATTGACATGTTCAAATGTGCATTTGGGCCCTTATTCGACGACTGCATAGATATTTATTTGGTTATAAGTGGGAAGCACGCAGAACATTTAGAATGGTGTGTAAGGAACTTACAAAGATGATTTTTCATATTTTATATACTTTGTTATTGTAATACATTATGAAACACATTTAATTAGAATTAATGACTCATATTGATTAAAAGTTATAAAATAATAACATTAATAAAATCAATCATTTTCAATCACATTATATGCCAATCTGTACAAATCTAAAAATTCAGTTTCTCATAAGGTTCACTTAATTATACATGGTTTATCTAAGCATGCTTTGTCACCTAGGTAAACTTTTCTTGGACGCTAATTCGACCACTATCTACAGTATAAAATGGATTCCAGATTACACTATTCATGTATACATGATATTGGATTCAAACCCATATACACTAGAGTTGAATTATAAGTGGAATTGTTGACAGGAATCATTCCACATAGCCCACGAGGGCTAACAAAATTTGTAACTACAGCTTAAAGAGGACTCCAAATTCCGAATCTTCGTTATTTTGAAGCAAGGACCAAAAAGATCCCCCAATTTTGTTCCTGCCACTCTCAGATGTATTATTTCACTCGGAGGACATTGTGACTACAACCTGTGAAACTTAACATTTGTTTCAGATATTTTACATAAATGGTAAGGAAAGCAAATAAGTAGATTTACTATTTTCATTATTAATATGGGTATTGTTTAACTACTTACAGATTTGGTTATAAATGTAAATTTAAAGATGGGTTTTAAAACCTTACCTTTATTCAACTGTAAACAACAGGAAAGTCACAGATTACATCATTTAGATATTCTGCTAGCTTTTTTACTAAGGACTTCAATTTAGAGTTGTTTACAAACAAAGACGAACATTCTATCGATGATATATTTATGTTTGCGTTTTTATGATACTTGATTTCGTTATATCGATATAATGCCAATATATTTTTCACTACTTTGTTTTTAGTTTAGAGTTATTGCTTTTGATTCTTGGTAACTTCTCACTCTAAATTTTTAAAGTTTTGTTTCTTTTTTTTAACACAAACAAGAACAAAATAATTGAAAACTTTAAGCTTTGTAAAAAACAAAAGAGATTATTTTATAGATTCTATGAGCTATTTGGTGCAAAGAATAAAATGATATTCTGTTGCAAATTAATCCCTTAATAAGGAAATTTCACATCGTAAGTGTAAAGGAAATACACACCATGGATTCATAATAATTATGTTGCAGTTAAAGTATCCAAAAGTCAGAACATTTGGAGGCCAGAGCGGAAGCATAAATTTATGTATTTCTTTAAATTTGCATATCTCGGCTATAGTAATAATTCACTCAAATACAGAATAAAATGTATTGTGATTTATGAAGTTATAAAGCTGAGGAATATGTTGTTTGTAATAACCTTTCGGCTGCGTATTTTTGCCGAAAATATAGCCGTTTATTACAACCTTGCAATTCTGAGACACGGTCAAGTGACGAGGTAGAGACCCCAGTTGGTATTATATTTTCCCCACCATATCCATGGCATATTTTGCTTGTCGCAATTGCCTATTAGTTCAGACATAAAACTCATAACATCCTGGTCACGAGGCCACCTCGTCCTTAAAATCATTCATTTTGTGTCTATAAGATTGCATATTTAATGAATGATCAGGATTGTATAATTAAAAGAGCCTATGTACTTTAAAAGTTTAATAAGTCCTATTGTGTCTCTGCTGAAAAGAAAGGAAGAATAACAGCTCACTTGTCGACATCATCATTTACGCATAATTCAAAATGATCAGTCAGTTGATTGTGATAATCAGATGGAGTCATTAAAAATGGATTAGCTGAAAACGTATCAAGGTAACATAACACGAATGAAAAGATAATTTTTGCTTGATATTTTAAAAACAATTTTTCACGTATTTTAGTTATATATTTTAGACTTGTCTCACAAAACTATATTTAGCTATACTAATACTATACTTTGCCTGTTTGTTGAAAGACATGTTCATTTCCTGACCGGAAGTAAGCAAGTTCGATATGTGAAACAGACGATGATCATTGTATCTGGAAGACGTGAGAATCGTAAATGCTCTGTGGAAACTGATATGGAAACTCGGTACATAGCCAAGCTATTTATAGCTCTCCAAATAACTTGGTTGGTTTAAAAAAAATATAAATTTTATAATAAAAAACTAGGCTAATAAACATCCCTGAAATTAAGCTTTTACAAATTGACATCTGTGTCTTGTTTCTATATGCAAATAAGTCAGAGTAGATGGTGGGAAGTTTTCCACATTTCATTCATTATCATTTTCTAATATTGTTTATAACCTCTAAGAATTCTTCTTGAAAACAACATTCTGTAAGCATGTATATTAAATCCTTTACTACAAATTTCCTCTGTTAAGCATACCATTGTGACAAATAGAATTTAAAGTGGATTAAGTGAATTTCTAATAGTGTGTGATTACAATAGACTTTTAAAATCCTTAAAACGCTTAAGCAAATGTACAATAAGTTGGCTGTTGTATATCCTGTTACCTTCTTATTCATGGAATTCTTGTGAAAACTGTTTTTATAATCGCGTAGAAAACTTTTATCAATATTTTTAATAGTCTTTATTTTTATTTTAGCAAATATATATTTTGTAGGTTACTTTGTATGCTTAGTATTGTTTTAATATTCCTGTGGGAATTCAGTTTTTAAACTATGTTTAACATTAATCAATTTCCTCTTAATATTCCGTCATATTTGTGATCTCAATATATTACCGAATCGCTGAAATTCGACCAATTCAGCTACCCGAAAGCAATTTATTCAATATATTTCAATGACAAAGTAAGATTTTCGTATTTTATATAATTCGCATGGTTTTTAACAGCTTAACAAGATTATTAATTGAAAGTACAAGCTAATAATGTTTTTCAGAATAATATTTCATGTTGTTGTGGCTTAAACTCCAGCTGTCTGACGAACTCAGAATAGATTCATCGGTCCACTGACCTTTAGAAAGTCAAGCACAAAAAGGATGGACGAATATATGTCCTCTCTGGGAAGTCCCAAACAGTCCAGGATGTGCCATACAGAAACTTGCTGAGCTTGACATTTTGGCGATCTGCGAAGATCTTTTTGCTCTCGAAAGAGAGAGACTCTCAGTATAACCCCTTGTCAGTCTGAAAATTGCCGATCGAGAGTCACCATTGGGTGCAAACAAAGGGCCAGGAATTGCTAGGTGGGCCGCTCCACTCCTTCGAAAATTCAGCATTTGACAATGGATTGATGTTCTAAAAAATGAGAGTTAAAGAGGATAAACTGGAGTGATTACAACCCTCTGTGGCTAGGCTATCCCCTCTCTCTTTGCCATGTATGTCAAGTGCGATGGGATCCTCTGAAATTGAGCATCGTGGAACTCTATAATAAGTCTGAGTGTGAGAAGGCTAGAATTATTCGTTTTGTTTTCAACTGTGTTCCAACTATGGAGGCGTTGAAGGAATGACAACAGTCCGAAAGGACAGAGTTACCCAAAATCGGTTTCATGGAGAATAACTTCAAAGAGGGGATCAATTGCGATTAATTCACTTTGGAAGACTGACGAGAAATATAAGTAGTGGAGGCTCGCAGATGGGCAAATTAACCCAACCTTGTTTCTCTATGTTGATGTCCCTACCAACGTGATGATCTAGTTTACTACCGTCCGTATAAATTTTTATGGTATTATGAGGGATCTCATTTACGATCTCCGGGCCAACCCCTTCAGATGAGCTCTGATCAAGTTCTTCTTGAATAATATTTATTACAAAAACGAATGTGTTCACACCAAATATTTGTTAACATTTCCTTTATCATATTTTTCAAACATTATTGAACTTAGATAAATACAATGGAAAATAATTAATATCCATTATTACAAATTATTGTGATTATTTTTATAACTTACACGAATTGATGAAGTTTTTGATAGTCTAAAGTAAAATAATAATAATTTTAAATGTTAAAATCTAATAAAAAATATGTCATCAGTGCATGAAACATTTAATTGATTTATTTTGCGTAGCCTAAAAGCGATTCATTTTTATAAAGTGCAACATTTCATTTTGAAGTATAACAAAAACTCGGTTTTAAAAGTTGGAATAAATCCAAGAAAGGACATAAAGTCTAAAATGAGTTAGCTTGTTTATGAGAGATAGCCTTCTCAGTGCTTTTTTAGGAGTGTGAAATTAAGAAAACTATTAACTAACTTTTATTGCGAAGTAAATAAAATTATATTTATGATAAAGAGTAACAAGATAATTTGTTTTAAAAACTAAATCTCCTTTCTCCGAAGCACATCCTTTTTAATTCAACTGTGGATAATAAAAACGTAAATTATATTATCAAAAATAGAGTTAATTAATAAATTACAATTAGCACAAAGAGACAAAACTTTTTATTTCAGAAATTTAACATTTAACTGCTGATTTTTAATCACCTCTTTATTTATTTTTATGCTAAAAATGTTTTGAAATAACTTATATTTTGTTAATTTTATTTTGTAATTTTAAAATCTTGAGTACTTGTAAATTAAAAACAATTACAAAAGAAATGTATCATATTTTTAATATTTATTTTATTAATATTATATTTGGGTACTAATTAAAATAATTTTTATTAGCTTTATTTTAATGCATTGAAATTTTTATTCACAATTGAAATAACTCACTAAGAATTCTAAATGAAAATGTTATAAGGAAGCACTTAAATATATATATATATATATATATTTAACAGGAAATTTTCAAATTAATGTTGGTAATAATACAAAGAGAAATAAAAAAATTATAGCTTAGGATAGCATAGAGAAATAATAAAATAATATAAATAAATAGCATAAAAAATGGAGAAATTTATAAAAATTGTCGCAACAGTTTTCTTTCGTTTTGTCAAAAATCAGAAAATAATATAAGTGTGTGTATGTATGCATACATGAAAATTCTTTGACACTAATAAAATAGTTACTCAGAAATTAAAGTAATACTTTAATTTCTGATTACTACTTATTAATAATTATAAAAATTAAAGTAATGAAAATTAGTTATTTGAATGCATATATATCATGGGATTATCGGAGCAAGAGGATAAAATTCCACACTTACGATTAAAGTGTCCCAGGTTCAATATCAGCTATTATTGAATAATAAGAATTAGGCATTGAATTCAAGCTGAGATCCAATCTTGAAAGTGAAATGGTTGGTAAAATTCAATTCTAAAGATATGAAGACACGATGTTTAATATCTGTTGTTTTTCATATAACTAAATATCAGTTAATCTCTCGAGGTTGTATATTGTGAATTTTCAGAGTTTCTTCCCTTGTCACACTTTACTTGGGCCAGTTATTCATGGAAATGAACCCGAAAAGTTAAACTTAATGTACAACAGTCACTAACAGTATCTGCTATATAGTATCGATAGTTCCCATCGTATATATCGAAGTCTTGGTCCATAAGGCATGTGAATATCCATCGCAGATTTTATCAACCCGAGTTTTTCATGGTAAGAAGTATTCCTGAATAGAAAGGTTGGAAATTAAGAAGATTCCCAAGCACTCACAATAATAAAAGAGCATCCTGAGCTCAAAAATTCATCACATATCTGCAATTGAATTGTAAATAGGATTAAACTTTATTGAAAACCAAGTTTAATATTAATTTATTTAATATATAGACTTTAATACATCAACTGACGCAGTAACTTTTGTACCTTAAAAGTCTTGAGTTGATATTTATTATAGGCTGTCTTCGGGGATGAAGATTTCTTTATTAGTGTGCCGGTGCTACAAAGGATGAAACCCTGAAAGCTCTTAAACATCTACCTCTGTATACTTTGCATAAAGTAAAAATACTTTACCCATATTCACAACACCATCTGGAATCAAAGATATAGCCTTATTCGCAGTAGAAATGACGATAGCAATAAATGACGGCGTTTATTAAATATGCCTTTACATAAATTCACATTAGATGTATTTTTATTACAACCTAAATACAATTATTTCATACACCATTTCAATTTTAAGTGTTTTATTTATGATATTTATTTATTTATTTATGGCTTGAGTTTTTTTCTTCAATACATCAAAGTCAAAACAATTGAAATTTAAATTACTTTTTTTAATTTTGATTTTACGGAAATTTAAAAAGTTTTATTTAGAGAAGTACACATGGCTTACAGAATAGTTAGACAGGATGTGCAAATGTGTATTTATGTGTTAATAAAATTTTATGATGTAGGATGAACATTGATAAAGACAACTCACTATAAATGTGGAAGATCTGAGTATATGAGGAATTATGGGGCTACTGTGTCATGGTAAGTTAAGACGTCTTTATCATTATCGTAAGGTGATGAGTTCAAATCCAGACTTAAAGACTCGTTTTCTTCGTTAAAAAATGGTTGAGGAGGTTTAATAGGCTGTGGTCCCAATGTCCTCCAAGGGAAACATATCTGGAGGTGGCAGGTCAAGTATTGGGGTTTTTTCTGTTGCTCTCAGCTTCTAAATTAGCAAGTTTCCTACCCGGATGTTTCCATTTAACAAGCAAAGGCCAACTCTGAGCTAGATGCAGAGAATTATGCTGAGGCAACAACATGAGAGTTTATTCAAACCCAATCAAAAGTTTAAAATGGATTTATAATCATTCCAAGCATTCTTGCTATAAAGGTGGGTGTTGAACTCAGGGAATATTGAGCCTAAAAGTCTGATTGCTTTTAATAATCAATTCAAATTTCAATCGATCATTGTTAGTTTGTATATATATATTAACAACAATCGATCATATTGACCAATTCCATATCTAGTAATTTTAAGTAAATATTTAACATATTTCCCAATGGCATTGTATTGTAAAATGAGACCAAAACTATCTTACAGTTTATTTGTAATTATTCAGTCAGTTTGATTGCGAAATGCTTATGTTATGTAATATCAGCTGTTGCGAGAAAAAGATACTAAAATAAAGGCATTTTCCCCCATAATCTTATTTTCTAAAGCTGATTAACGAAAACAAATAGCATTTCTAAGTGCTAATTTTTGTTATTTCTGCTAAAGCGATTTAGTCGGAACTATCTTTTAGAGTCAAATAAACTGCAAGGTGTTATAAAAAGAAGGCGTTAAATTATCAACAATAATTTTTCTTAAGAAAATATGAGACAGAATTTTTTCTGAATGGCAAAGAAATGATATTAAATAAGTTTATAAATTAAAAGTGCTTAAAAAAAGTAAAACAATCCCTAATTTATTTGACTAACAAATTATGTACCAAATGTATATATCCTAAAACATCTCAATGCAGTAAAATCTTGATCTTACATTAATTAAATGAGGTTGTTGTGATACTTTTCCAGAAGTATTTTTTGCCTAGCACACCATAAGTTCAGCCAATCTCTATATTTTGAACTATAATCAAGTGACCAAGTTGACACCTGAGCTGCCATTCTTATTATTTAAGATTCAAGCCATCGATTGTGAAATAGGGAGTTTTCAATACGATTAAGCGCTTTTAGCACGACGACCCTGGTTGTGATCAGATCGAATTTGCTATGTTCAGAAATCGGTAGACCGAAACAGATCAACCGTTATTCACATGAGGGTTGTTTTAATCATGATTTATATCATTTAAAATATAGCTATAAAACACTTCACATATACTCACTCAACTTTGGAATTAAACCTCCAAATGATAAATAGTTAAGTACAAGTTATGTTGAGAATATACATACTTTTATAAATTTTCGATTAATTTATACTTCAAAATTTTGATTATAATTACATAAATTATACATAATTTTTAATGCTGAATTGTATATTTTAGCAGATTCCATATAGCCGCCCAACCTGTCTAGTGGTTAGTGTAACTGATTACGGATGGGGAGGACCTGGGTTCGAGTCCCAGCTCGGGCATGAATGTACTTTCTCTCTCTCTCTCTCTGTGTTTCTTGTCCTTTCTTCAGATGAGGGATGAATGCAGACCGCCCTATAAACGGGTTTGTGGTGGTGTGGCGTGGGCGATGCTACTCGTACCTCCATGATTTGGTTCACAGGTGTCCACCGGGTAACGAAAAAATGAGTAGCAGTTTCCAGCCTTGATCCGGCTAATGTACTATACTTGCTCAAGAATGCCCACTATTAGAAACAAAATATATATATAAATATTAAATAAAAATTTTCCCCTTGCATTATTTATTCTATAATTATCATTATATATTAAATAAAAGAAATAAAAATCACTTGATATTTCCTAAAATATATATTCCCCATAAAAATGACCATACATTTATCACTCTTTACAAAAATTTAATATATTAAAATATATAATCAAAATCTACGTAAAATATTTCACAACAACATTTTACGGTCTCAATAAATATCCATTTTCAAATGTTTTATTATTAGAATATTTTAGTAATTATTAAAAATGATATTTTTAAATTCAAAAATCTGTTAGCCGAACGTTTTTCATGTTTTCAAATTGATTGTAATGTCCTAGTTGTGTAAATATTCCAACACTAGGTGCACAACATTGATCAATAACCATGATTACTTTTACGTTGTTCTTTAGGTAATAAATATTCTACCCAAAAGCATTATTTATTCTAAAATTTTCATTATCAATCAGTTATGATGCAATGCGTATCAGAATATTGACTTTGAGTTGAACCAGCATTACCATCGATTTATTAATAACTACGTTTGCAAGATCAGACCACGTGGTACACTTCTCATCAAGAAAGTACTGTTTTTCGTTTTGTCTTTTTTGCCAAAGTAAATTCTAAAGTGTTCTTATGGATTATATAAAGTTTTTGGCTTGTTAAATGTCCTTTTATTCCAATTCAACTTGGAAAAAAATTGTCTTTCAAGTAATCATTTGAAATATTTTGTTTATAAAGCAAATATACAAAATTAAAATTCGCATTCTAACTGATGTATTAGAAATATTTATAGCTTACCACAATTTTCCAACTTTGAGTGTCTGGAATTAAACCAATAATTTTAAATAGATCACAATTTCCTATTGCGAAATAAGCTAATTTTAAATTTCCTTTTGAAGTTTTTCGAAATTTTATAACTCATTATAATACATTTTTAACCATATGTAATATATTTATTTTAGATATGGCCTTATATAATATATATATATATATATATATATATATATATA
>JAPDSC010049722.1:0-15671 GCA_026290005.1 Latrodectus geometricus | reverse complement strand
TATGCGCCAAAACAGTGTGATAGTTACAACAAAATATCAGAGCAATGGTTTTTTGAATTTAAAATGTATGAAAATTTAGGAACAATATTTTATATGAGAATCTTATATGTAAATAGTTTAAATTTATTATTTTAATGATGTTAATTTGAACATTTCTGGGTTTAGGATGTGATTATGGCCCTCTCTGACTATTTCTCATTTCGGAAGATTTTCACGCATAAAAAATGACCTTATCAAGTAATTCTGTAATATAATTTGAGGTTTAAATATACTTTGAATTCCTTTTTTACAACTGATATAAATGATTACTCACCTTTTAAGTATTTAGCGGAGGATCAAGATCTCATAGCAGCTTTCACTCATTTAGCTGTTTATTACCAATGTCAATGGGGTATATTTTATAAGATGAAACTTACTGTAATAAAATTTAAACTAGAGAGATAGAGAGAATTCTTACGGTAAGGTAAAATTTCCAATTCATCCTGAAATTTCTAACTAAATTTCAAATGAGGGAGATAAGATTTTATACTCTAAATTTTGCTCAGTAACTCAAGTATAAAATATTCCCTTCATCATTTTATGATATGATTTTATTTTGGCGCAGCTTGTCCTTTTTGGACCTTGCGCCATAAAACCCAACCAACCAACCAACAAACAAACAAACAAACAACGATATGATTTTATTGGATAAAAAATAATGAAAATTATCTTTAGAAATTTCAAATTCTTCTTAGAATGTGAGGAACTTGAAAATCCAGTTAGTTTGAATAGGGACCTATTGTTTAATTTATAGTAAACCAAAGAGTCAAATTTTTTCATCAACACACATTTTATGATTAACAAATATATCTATTATTGATGATAATAATATCATAATTCGTACAGTGGTTAATTTAGAATTGAATAATATTGGAAAAGCATCTGCGGTAAAACTGTTTATACATAATACAAAACAATTTTTCCTGATAAAAGTGCTGACATTTGAATAACAATACTTCCATGTAATTGAAATTTTACTCCAGGAAATAAATTTTTTACATTAAGAAAAGAAAAATACGTCACGCGGTAAAAATAATGGTGTTTTCACTTACAACATCTAATTAATGATGATGACATTTTAACTGACATGTTTTGAAAATTGAAGATTATTTGAAGTATAGTAAAAAGATAGTTTAAATAAAAACTTTTTTTTTTACTAAAGATAACAAAAAAAAAAAAAAAAAAACTATTTTTTCTTCTAGCTGTAGTCGTAACAAAATACATGCAATTCATGCAAATAAAATTACTACCATATACCTTGAATTCATTTAGAGAAATAGATATTTAAATTTAAAAAAAAAAGATTAATGTACGTTATAGGTAAAAAGCAATAGTATTTTTATTGACAGCTTGTTATATTCCTAATATAATTTTAAGGCATTAAAAAAATAAAGCTAATTTACACAGCTTTTATTCAATAAAATTGTTAAGATTAAGAAATATTATCCCACTTAACAAAAATGCAAATCGAGTTTATTTTTGTCTTACATATGAGGGATTCGGATTATCCCTATTTGGTGCTGCATTATTGCATTCTCAACGGTTATACATACATATTTATATATATGCGTGTATATGTTTGTTGTTGTTTCTGCTGACACATGGCAACGCCAAGCCCGCCGTCAGAGACTATAGGTGAATGAAGTCAGAGAGAGAGCGTATTCCGTTTTTGAATAGAGCACCCTCATACGAAGGTGGAAGTATGACTTTTGGCTCGTAGATGGCAGCACCATCTGAATCTTCCAATTTTGAGATTGAAACCAAAGAAAACCCATAGCCTGCCTCCAACCACCCCCAGAGGTATTAATTTGGAATGGGAACATGGAGGACATTGCGACCTGATACATTTTAAGTGACCAAGTCGCCATTAAAGGACAGATCTTCGGCTAAGCTGGGATTCGAAATCACCACCTTTCGGAAACGAGAATGACGCCCTAACCAACCAGGCCACGTGGCCCTGTGAGTATGTTAAAATATGTATACCAAGTGTGAAAGCTTAAAATTCAATAAAATGTCAAAACAAAGGGAGGACTAAGGATAAAAATGAGCAGTTTGAGAAAGTGTTCTCAAAGAAGTCGAATTTTAATAAAAAAAATTTTTAAAAAGTCAGCAGGGAAAGATGTGATGGCTTAAACAATGAAGAAGACAACAATTAAATTTCATTTATTTATTCGTGCAATAACAAGCATTCAATCAAACCACCATCACAGTCTATGTCACTACGTCGATTCAATAACCTCGTTTCAGCTGCCTGCAATATGTCGGAATGAATAGCCAAAGTTTTACGACAGAGAGAATTCTTGAATTTAGTACATGTTAAAGAATGAATGATACATGAGTGCTTTCAAATAAGCCCACGCCAGAAATCGGTCCTTTAAGAGTAGATTTTGGTGGCATATGGTCTTGCATTTTTGACTGATCACTTTGTCTGGACAGAAAAATTTGTATCAGGAATCATTTCGCTAAATTAACATGCGTGGAAGTTCGCCATGCTGAATAAAGATTACAAATAACACATATTTCTTTGACTTAACTCAAGGGCGAGTTTATGGCACAAAAGAATGATAAATGCCTTCCGGTCACTGTGAGCATTTTTCAGCTTGATTTTGGACGCGATTCTTCAAAGAACATATTTGAGATGAGATGAATTCGAATTTCATTTTAGTTTTCTAAACAAGAACTGATTTGCTTATGATACCTTTCTTGCAAACCTTATATCTTTACAATTATCCCTTTTCCCTGAAATTACAATTATGTGTGCTTGTGCAAGGATCATCATATTAATGGGAGAAACTGTTTGACTAAACTAACATATGAATGATTATATTTGAAATATCAAAATGGTTGATCTCAGATGTTTAAAGTATAATACAATGAGAAGGCATAGTCATCCATCTCTGACACATTGGTGTTACAATTTACTGAGCTACCAGTACTCTAGTAATCATGTAATAAAGACGAAAGCAAAACTAATAATGTAAGACATTGAGTCCAGTGATTTAAAGAAATATCATGATGATCATTTGATGATATTCATAGAGACTTAGAGAGGGATTCAAGTCTCAGCGATTATTATAATTACTGCATTCTCTCTATATCCCATTCAGGAGAGGTCTTCTGAAAAGGTACCAGTTTGTTAAATAAATGTTGTATTACGTCTGTAGCAACGCACCCTGTTTTTTACTTGATGCTGATGTCCATCGTATAAAGATAAAATCAGCGGTCAATTTTAAGATTCGATCCCGATACAACCTATCGGTACAAGAAATTTACAAGCTATTGTGATAAATCAGAAGACAAAATGATCATTTAGAGACGTTCTAAAAATTTTAATGCTTTATAAAAGTATGTAAAATAGAAATTCTATAAGCAATTCTTTATTCATTTTAATGAGAAAAATCAGGCAAAGTAATCACCTAACATTTGTATATTTAAAAATATCATTTCCGACATCGAAAAATATTTCACTTTTTTTTTTTTTTTTTTCGAAAACTAAATCAATCTTGTTAGCCAAGTATCTACTTTGGTCTTTAAGTGCTAAGTCGTTTACCTTACATTTGATTAAACTTGTTTTCATTCCCATTTATGATGTTCTCAATTGGTTACTACTCCTATAATTCTTTCGGACGAATTACATCTTAATCAAAGAGATCTAAAGTGAAATTTCGGGGAGTAGTAAGCTTCCTTGAAGAAATTATGGATGAGTAACATATCTTCCCTTAAGTTGTCAGTTCAATTATGTTTCTTCAGTTACATTGGTTTATTATAACACACGCAGGCCAACCTAGAAACTATTTTTTCAGCAAAATCAATCATTCCCAGCATACATTCACAAGAGTATTGCACCTTGAATGTCAATTTCATCAAACGGTTCTTCCTTACAAAACAATGCACTTACAACGCAACGATATTTTTAGTTGAAGCTATTGATTGATTGATTATACTCAAATGCTTGCAAAGTCGGAGTTAGGTTCGACGGGAAAAATTCCATATGGATTATTTTAAAAATCAGGGATAAATGATGTTTGAGGCTACCACCTATTAATATAGATTATACTAGGATTAAAAGAATATTTTCCTTTAATTACGGTTTTAGAATCGAGACTACTTTTTATTCATTACACTTAATAATTAATACTCGTTTTGCTATTAGTTACTAAAATATCAAAGTATATATGATTCGCCAATAATTACGTCGATGGAAGTTTTTCAACCATAATATAAAATTTACGAATAAAGAATCTTAAAAAATAAACGCAAATAAAAAATGCTTAAAAATAAGTTTGTAAAAAAAAAAAAAAAAAAAAAAAAAAAATTTTTATTAAGGAACACATTTTCACATTTCCAGTAAAAATTTAATTCGTAAATGTTCGTAAAATAGAGGCTCGTAAAAACGAGTGTCACTGTAGAAGTAGGACCATTCACACAAATTTCTGGATAATCGATGTCCAAATAAATTATAAAAAATTGTTGTGGATATTTAAAAAAAAAAAAAGACATTGATACATACTATTTTTTAAAAAAATATTTAAAGTCGGAATTAGGATACCCGCTAACATAGTGAAAACAAATTTGCATAGTCTTTTGCATTAATAAAATAACTATGTATTATATGACTAACACAGAATAGAAAAACAACATGCTAAAAGTATTCCAAGCCATTTTCATAAAAATATTTTAACCGTTTTAATTAGCCAATAAATAAATGTCTTAATTTAAGAAAAAACAGGAGAAAATGGCACAATTAAATATTTTATACTAAGCATTCTGAATCAACAAAAATCATTGCATTTTAACTGTAGTAAATAGGAGTGAATTATTTGTTCAAATATCTTTTTGTCGGTGCATAGAATCAAACTGTCAAACTCATGTTTTGAAATCAAAAGTTTTAAATAAATAACACATTTTAAGTTTCAGTAATTTTATTCACATGTAAAAAATATTTGTATGCAAATAAAAACTATTTTGATCCAACGCTAATTTTACTTTTTAGTAAATTAAAGATTTTACTAAGAATATAGAAGTAAATAAAATTTAAATAATTAAAGTAACTGTAAAATCGATATTTTATTTGAACTCCAATTTTATTACCTGTACTAAGTATACATCTATCCCTTAAAAAATTAGTTTAAAATGATTAAATTTTATTTATTATTCATCTTTTTAACATTTGATTTCATGAATTCAGCTTTAAATATAATCAGAGAAATAAAGGAATGGGAATAATGTGCAATTTCTTCAATATGAATATGAAATCGTTTATATAATAATCATATAATTGGTGTTCTGAACTGATATATAGCAGGATTCACTCACCTATTGAGTTCATCAAATAACGTTTTAGAAATTCAGAAATTTTTTAAGCAAACGTAAAAACTACATTGAAAATTCCTATATTTCATAAAATATCCTTTTGATTGAATACATATTTCTCTTTCCATCATATAATAAAATAATTATAAAAAAAATTATACCTTTGTGTGACAAAGAAATTAATAACATAAATAAGATATTTATGCATGTCTTGTTGTCAATTCTTGAGTAATAGAGATAAAGGGTATGAATGAGATTTTTTTTCAAGCAATTTAATAAAAAATTCCGAGAAAAATTGTATTCCTATGAAGGAAATCGGAAATTATATAAGCATTCGAGCATTTTTAACGTAAAAAAGGACTATGGAGAGATTCGTGGGAAAACATACTGTAATCAAACATATTAGTGTCAAAGTTGAAATTGAATTTCATAAGCAATATTTGGTATGCTAGAATTTTTTTCAAATCTTGCTGTTGATGTTTTATAATATATTTTAAATAGAAGTCTGTCACTATTTTTTAATTGTATCTTCACTTTTTCCTTTTTTTCCATCGTAGCAAATACAAACCAAAAACTTATCAAAAAAAATAATAATAATAAATAAATAAATAAAAATAATGCAAGGTACATTCAATTTGAATAAAATAAAACTTAAAAACATAGTATTCAAAGCAATAAACTTAATACTTTCAAAGATGCTCTTTGTATTAAAAATGGATAGCCTTTCGAGAGACTAAACAATATATCACATCAAATGAATAATGAAAAGAGTGCCTACTAAAATGATGCTTCGGTGGGTGTAAAGTTAATAGGTCGAAGACAAGTTGTGCTGACATATTAAATTATGAGGACCATTGTGTCACAGGCTTTCCACTTATTTTATTTATTATTTCTAACTCAATGTTATATATTTTTATATAAGAAAATAAAACAACATTTAGGATTTTAATTATTTTTTACTTAAATAAATTATAATCCAAATTAAGATTATGCTATTCATTAACTTAATAACCAGTTAATATATAAAAACCAGTAAGAAATATATTAATTTTAAAATGGTAAATGAGAATAAATTAAAATGATTTGCAAAAGTTAAGCGATATTTTTCGCAAGTACATCATGAAAATAGAAGTTTCTACGAAAACATTTTTTTCACGTTGAAAAAAATAAATACTTACTTTTATTAAAAAATATTCCATGTCTGGTAATTTATCGCTATTTGGCGCCATTTCCTATATCTTACGATTTCAGGTATAAATTTCATGTAATAATTATTTTAATATATAGATATATATATTAATGAGCAAGAGCATTTCTTTAATTTATCCTATTTATGTATGAACTTTTATTTGCAGCGTATCGATAATATGTCTCGGGGTTTTCAAATTACTTTATAAATTATTTATTTAATTTATATCGAAAAATTCTTGATATTTTAAAGCGATTCAAAAATTTATATCATTTTAAAATTGCATAAACAGTTTCTACTTCGATTCTTATTATATAATAATTAAATGTTGAGAAATAATTGCTTTTCTTATATAATTTGTATAATGATTGAAGAGCAATGTTCATGTTTATTTTCGTATCCAATCTCATAATTTGGAAAGGAAAAATATCTTATTATTTCAGGTTACTATTTGGATCAAATTGTATATTAATTGTAGTAGACACTAATTATATTTATGTTAGTTAATCCATTAATTAAATAAAATACATAAATAATAATTAAATTAGCATAAATAATTAATGATAACTAAGTAAATTTTTATAATAATAGCGATAATTAGCTTTATAGTTAAATTTTGAAAAGTTTAAATTTAAAACATTAAACAAGTAATTTTAAAACTCATTAAAATAATAATCTGCCATGAAGTAAAATGGAATGTTTTTATTTTTGTGTGTGATGCTAAGATTAAAATTACGGTAGAATAAAAATATATATAAGGCATAAAAAAAAACAATATTTTTTTAATTTTGGTGTTTCCTTTTTCATTTTTCAAGTATTTTTACATTTGCTTATAAATTTATTCTAATGAAAAAATTTTGCTAGCCTTCAATTTTATTATTTAATTTTGATTTTCATTCACTTTCTGATGATTGATGTAAATAGCCGATGTTAAGTATTTATAAACATAATTATTTAAGCTGTCAATAATTAATGAATATTAGAGATAAAGAATTCAGTTATGTGTTCACACAATCAAATAACTGATGGGGGATACAAATTAATATAATCATCATCTATAACATCTTATATGCGTTTTCGAAACTTCCCGGTGTCAAGAATGAGATTGCTCATTTTATAATGGAGGAGGTTTTAAAGTTTCTTTAAACTTTCATTATGTATTTGCCTCCCGAATACTTTTCATAGTTAATAGCGTTCATGTGTGCTAGAGAATAAATCCAGAAAATTTCAAGCACTTATTTCAATAGACGAACATGAATAAACAAAAGCGCAACATTTATTTCCTTTTACCCAAAAATGATTTATTGCCTTACACTCTGAAGAGTGTCATCCACCTCTTGTTGAGTCACGATTAACCTTAAAGAGCTGGGTCATTGGAGTATTTGTCATTAAATCCACGATTAATGCATGAGAACTTGATTGCCTGTTGGATTCCAAACATATCAGCACTCAGAAAATAATAACAGATTATGTTATCATTTTTACGAATTAGAAAGCCATATACATAAAATTTTTGGGCTTTGTGGATTCAATTAAAATTTTATTTAGAGAAGAAAAAAAAATGTACAGTCTTTAGAGTACTGGTATGCAAACGAAGATTATTATGTCAAATACTTTGGTCTAAGCAACATTTGGAAAATAATGTGAATGCTTCATATTACTTTATTACTTGTAATTTGCAAATCATTTCGCAATCATTTTAGGTTCTGAACATGATATGATGATGAAAATCTTATCAATAACCTAAACTTGTTCATAACCATCTATCGTTTTTCGGGACCCACTTTATTATCTTTGGCAAAATCCCAGACTAAGAATATCTTAGTCTGTGGGCAAAATGTTTTTCATTTGGGAGAAGCAAATAATTCCTTTTCTCTCCAGAAATTTCAACCGGAATCTTTTACTTTGGTAAATTGATTCTCCATAAGAGTTTCTTTCACGCAGTTTTGACTGCCCTAGTATAATTCCTAAATATATAATATAGTTACTTCATCTTATTGCAATTTAAATGGCCAATAGTGTATTAACAAACATATAAGCTTCGAAATTCTAACGAATTTCATCATGATTAGAAGTTTAATAATAACAACATTCATTTTTAAGCATGAAATATTAGGTTGGGGAAAAAGAAATCCATTATTTTTACGTGAACTTTTTGTAACTTCTCTCAGATTCGCTTTGTAAAAAGGTTTAAAACAGTTTTCATGTAGATTTTTAGGTCTTGTGCGAAGCTACGACTGCTGACATGCTGTCAAGTTTTATAATTTTTGATATTTTATAGACATTCTCGACGATGTTGTATCCATGCGAGATGCATCTTTAGCATCCAAATACCCAAACGGAATCGACGAAACCAAAATTTTGCGTAACTGGTTGTTACAGTCATATATAGGACGATTAACACCTTTCACAATTTTAGCCACCTGGTTAGCATTTTCGCCATTAGAAAAGAAAAACTAAAATGTATCGAATTTTCTGTTTGTTGTCTTCTATTTTTAAAACCTTGTACTCATAACTGAATTAATCAAACAAAAAACCGCAAGAGAATATTTCAGTGTCGAATGTCACCTTTCCAATGAGCATAAATTTGAAATTGTTTGATAGATACCTCACGAGATAGCGATCACTACAGACGTCTACCGAAAAAATAATGGATAACTTTTTCCCCAACTAATATGTATATTCTTTGAACCCAGATGCATTCTTGTCGTCAAAATACAGTATCATATTCTATTGATAAGTGGTGTTAATGATGTTGTTTCACTCTTAACTTTACAGAGGAAACTTAAGATATCATAGTTAGAGATGCTTATCTCGAAATCTAGCATTTTTTAAGGCAGTAACTAATAAATCATTATGTGACATGCATGAAATAAAACATGTATCATAAATAGTAAAGCTTTGTCTGTTTACTATTTATGATACATGTTTTGAAAGTGTATTCACTATTTTCTGAAAATTGTGGTGGCAGTCATGACTATATACTGTAACTTCGTGGTTACCATAGAAACCTAGAGTAACATGTTAGTGTTGAAAGTGAAAAGTTTTTTTAATTTTTATTGTACACTTTTTTTTATTAGAAGGAAGATAAAATGAATTATTAGTATTATAAATAAGTTTGTCATGAAAGGAGATATGTGATTATATTAACAAATATTTACTTTCAACATCAAAATGGTATGTATAGTTGTAAAAATTATTTAAAAATTGACGTTTTGCTTTAACATAATACTATTGGGTAACCTTTCTTTCATCCCCAGATAACATCCTTCAACCACCATTTACTTTGCAATTCTATATTGCGCTGAATATTATAGCTATAGACTAAATTAAGAAAATTTGCTAAGTTAAATATAATATTGCTATATGTTATTAATAATGTTAAGTTAAATATAATTAAATATTGCTATATTTAAAAGAGAAATTATTCAACTAACCATATAACATTTAATTAATATCTGAAATTTTTCTTAAGAAATTTCCTTTTATTTGTCCACATTCTTCATATTGTTAAACTTCCTATAAAAGACATACATGCTCTTTCTATTAAATTCATTTTCTTATCATTGTCTTATTAATTATTGTGTCATATTATTTCTTATTAATTTAGAAGTATCACATTTTGTTGCTTATTTTGGTATAAGATTAGTAGCAAATAAAAGAAAAATTCTCTTTTTAATTAGTAGGTATATGACAACACTTTCATGATAATAAACACTATTTTTTTCAATGACAATTTTAAATTAGTATACTAATGTTATTAGTGTGTCATATTTTCATTATTCTTTATTTGTAAAGTACCAAGTATCTTTATGTAATGTGTATGATGTTGAATTTTGAATCTAGGATTCCAAAATTTACTGACTCGATAAAAAATGTTATGTTAGGTAGAAAAAATAAAACCTAAATTTTTTGGTTGAAATATTGTAAAGTCTTAAATGGCATATTCTGAAATATAGTCTAGAATAAGACATTTAAAATTCAATTTTTTTTGTTTTGAATAACTTTTGGTTTTTTTTAATATTATATTTTCAATGTGGACATCCAACTTAGGAATATAAGTTGTTTTCCATTATGCGTTCATTTCCATAAATATGTGTCAAAAGGCTGAAGGACATTTCCTGTTGGCTTATAAATATTCTTTTGTCTAAAACTATAATGTTAAATAATTTTATTAAAAGAACAATAAGTTAGTATGTACATGTAAAATTATTTTTCACAAAGTTCACTGTCCTTATTTATGTGTCTTTAATTTTGATGCGTGAAAAATTTAGATGTACAATGTCAAAATGTGTGTATATTAAATTTTTCCATCATCAAAATGTTTGTATATTGGTTTTAATAATTTAAACATGATTTCCTCAGTTTTTATTTAGAAATTTGTGCAGAGGTTTTTATTATACAGTGCTCTATATATTTGTAAATCTAGATTTCCTTTAAAAATTCATTTAGTAAAATGTTTTTAATAATAAATCCATAGTGATTGATACTTCATAAAGTATCAGTCAAACAATTCCAGATTTATAGTTGTTGAAAGGTAATATTTTGCATTAATTCATTTTCTATGTTTTGTCTGATCGTTTATTTATGGGAAAATTAGTACATTTTGCTATTTTTATTTGATAAAAGTGAAAAAGCAAGCCAAGCAGCTGAAATTATGAATAATATTTATGATTCTGATATTATTACAGCTAATTGCATGCAATATTTCAGTTTCGTCAATTCTGCTAAGGGATTTTTGTATTTAAAGAGGCACCTTGTTCATAAGCCTATCGTAAAAATATTAGTGAAATTACTAAATGAATGAAATTCATTTGACAGAATAATCATTTTAGCAGTTGTAATATCATAGAGGAAATAAATACTTTAAAACAGTTTTAAGCCATTTCCACAAGCTGGATTAAAAGCTTGATACATTGTTGCCACAACAATTAACATAAAAGATATGATAGATTAAATTTAAATCTGCAAAACTTTGGTCATACAGAATAAAATTGACCCATTTCTCAAATGGATTGTAACACAGAGTGAGACATCTGATAATATTTTGCAAAAATGATCATGGTACAAACGATCAAAAGAAAATAGGGAAAATTTATTACAAGAATTGTTCATCAATAAAAACCAAAACTTTTATCAGAGAGGCATTATGAAATTACCTTTCTTCTGTATTGGATTCGGCAATCATGGTACCTCTACTAAAAGCATTTTACACCGAACTCCAAACCCAAAATAACCTAGCTTTCAACTTTATTTATGAAGTCAAAAAGGTCTTTTATGGAGCTGAGGTATAATTCTTAAGTATCAAGATTACCTGAAGTAGTCAGATGACTAAGGGCAAAGGCATCACATTCATATATTATATGATATACCATTTCCTTGTTCTTATGGCATTTTATATCTACAGGGTTTTGTTATAAAAAAAAGAAAAAGAAAAGAAAAAAAAAAACCTATTATATGAATTTTTTTTTATCTTTTCTAGAAAGGCTGTCATGCTACTCACAGCTTCCTGTTTTACTGCAGACATGGATTAACTAGAGCAGTGTCTCTCAACTGAATTTACTCCAAGGACCCGTAAAATATTTCGGCACGTTCGCGCTGGCCGGTAATATTAATAATTCGAAAGCACAATTGGGCATTGGGTGGATAATTATAATAGACTGGCAACGCTGATGGTACGTCAATTTATGAAACGCGATTAGGTACATAGTTGCCAGTTTCTTGTATTTTTCATCAAAGATTACATTATTTTTTAAACTAGTAAACTAAAGCTGTAAAATCTGGATATTTCGCGGACCAGTAAATATTTCTTGCGGATCGGTACCGGTCCGCGGACCGGCGGTTGAGAAACACTGAACTAGAGGATATTCTACCTCTTATGTATCAAGATTATCTACGGAGTAATTTCTCCTTCTGTTGATTTACTATGGATTTCCTTATCTTGTAAAGACAGGTAGAGAGGTGTTTTTCTCTGTCTTCACAAAATAAGGTATACCTGAGATGTGTTGTGGTTTTATATCTCAGGAAATAAAAAAATGTCCACTCTCATCATTGCCAGAGTTACCCAATAAGGCAAGATATTTAAGCAGATCATCAGTCATGCGAGAAGCTTCATTAAGACGCTACAAGGACAGTGCCATTCACTGGCTTGTAATTATGTTGGTTAATTAGATATAAGTTGCATAATACCATGGTTATGGAAACATGTTCGTAGTTTCTTTATGAAGCTATTCTCTCTAAAGAAGAGAAAACATTTTAGTATCCAGCACTTGTCAGTGTGCCTGGTAGTACTTCAAGCCACCGAAAGTTACCTTTGAAAGGGTAACAAATTATAGAATAAAACGGCAATCTAACTAAACTAAACTATTTATATTTTTTTAATGGAGTAATGATGCTTTTGACATATTAAAATCATTTTCTAAAATTTTGTTTTAACACAAAAAACACTGAGCTCATGTAAGTTGGCTTATAAATATATAGAACATTATATGTATATCAGTCTGATTAAGTCACAATGACTAAGATTGAATAACTAACATAGCAATCTTAGTTATTCAATCTTAGTCATTGTGACAGATAGATGCTGTGCTTCAATTAATTTTTGGCACATATGTTGTGACTAATTTTAAAAATTCCTTAGATTTCCTATCTTTCAATATAACTCACTTTAAAAAGAAAAATTAAAAAAAAAAGAAGCAGTGGATAGTGAATATTTTACAACGCCTTATGTTCCAGTACTAAATTGTGTTGTGTAAACAAAAACTGTAATATTTGTATTGTTATAGAAAGTATGTGAAAACATATAATATTTAAAAAAAAATAAAATAAATTGTAGAATTTCTGATTAAATAGAATATGAAATAAATGAGTATAAAAGGCAAAATTTCAAATATTTATTATGCGTAATTTTTTTTATTTATTTATGAATATTTTATCCTTTTCTCACTATACTATTTACATTTTAGTTATTGTCACGAACTAAACCAGCTCAAACAACAGGAAATGCAATTGCGTCAGAATCAAAAAGTAGATCTAAAGTTCCTGCTTTGGAGGAGTTTATTAAGAACAGAGATTTTACTGGAGCTCTTACTTTATTAGAAGTATTATTAAATACTCATCATATATATATTATTTAATTTATTTTACCTTGCATTTCTAGAAATAATGACATCAAAAGTAATTAAATCAGATTAAAAAAATGTATAAATATGTTATTTTTATATTGTAAACATTTATTACCATTTCAAGAAAGATATAAGAAAAACATTTTTTCCAAAATTATCATTTCAAACTACATTTTACTAAGAAATTACTTTTACATTTATGTAATTTTTTTCATAAATCTGCAACTAGTGGGAAGAGAATTATGATATTTTGCAATTTTAATCAACTGACTCACAATTAAAAAAAGTTAATATTAATAGAATATTGATAAGTCATAACTTGTGAGTTTATATGACTTTTAGACATATTCATATCACATCTGAATAAAATTAAAAAATATTTTTAATATTTATCAAAAATGGAATTTCTTTAAAATAAGTAGTTTAAAATACTAAAATATTTAATTGATGCTAATGAAAATTGGATTTGTGAACATTTTTTTTAAAGATACTGTGTGATAAGATATGATAAACGTATTTTATTAAAATATTTAATGTTATTATTATAATTGTTGTATAAAGAAAACACTAATATAAAAAAGAAAAATTTCATAATGAAATCTGTAATTTGAAATAAATGTTATTGAAACCCACAAAATAGAAATTTATCTGGAGCTGTAGAAATATTTCTGATAAATTTTTTTTTCTGGGGAAATATAAATTCTGAATGTTAATAAAATCCTCATTATATTTGCCATGACAATCTTCTATGGGTCCTGGCCTTCTGATGAAGTTTTTCCTTGGATACTTTTTTACTTTTATTCTTTAGTTCTTAACACTAATGATGCCCAAGTCTGCATGCAAAGCATCTTTTTACCTCTTTATTGATCTACCTTGTTGCTTTTGACAAAAGGGTCTACAATTAAAAATCTTGCATTGGTAAAATATATTTTTAAAAAATATCATGCACATCTCATTTTATTGACCTTAATGAATTTTACACCTTTATTTGTTTTCAGAGTCTATTTAGCTTTATGATTTATATCTCGTCCACACTTCTAATTAAAAAACACCACCATAAATGATTTCTATACCTCTCCGCTCAAATGTTGACTGTCCTCTCATTCTATGTAGTCAAGATCTAAGTTTTAGAGGTGTAACTTAATACTACTCTAATCATGGTCTTATATAACAAAGTTAATATAACATAAGTTTATTTTCCTTTTCATAAAGTATGATTTTAAAAGCCTTTTAATCCTAAAAACATTAATGGGCCAAAGAACTTGCTTTCTTATTATTTCAGGTACAATGTTCCAACCAATACAACCAATTACAACCAATTTCTGATCCCAAATAGATAAATTTATCTACAGATTCAAATTTTTTGTTACCAACTTCAAGTGCCCTGTCAGGGTTTCTTTTATTTCTACAGTACATATATTTTGTTTTGGTTTCATTTATATTTATCTTCATTTTGCCTGTGGCCTTTTCGAATACCAGAAATGACTTTTAGAAGATCTGTAAATCTTTCAATGATATCTATATCAGATGAATGACATGAATCTGGACAGATCTACAAAAGATAGGCTGGCCTGATTACAAGAGGAACTAACAACTTTCTCCAATTTTATGTTGAATGAAAGGCATACAAGGGTATCATCTTGTCTGCCTCCATTAAGGATTTCAAGTGACCTAAACAGCTAACCCTAAATGTCTGCATCATGATAAAAAGAAAAGGTACCCACAAATGTGAGCTTCATCAGATTAACTAAATTATTTCATATCAAAAAGTCAAATAAGGCTTTTTGTAACATTACTCTATCAGCATTATCATAAGCTACCCTGAAATCTATGAATAAATGATCAGATTCTATTCCATATTCTCTGCACTTTTCTTAATTCTGCATCAAAGAAAAAATCTGATCAGTTGTGAACTTTTCTCTTTGGAATCTACATTGATAATCTCCAATCACTTTATTTACAATTGGTGTCAAATGATTAAATGAAAGGTTTGAAAAGATCTTGGT
>JAPDSC010049698.1:0-13899 GCA_026290005.1 Latrodectus geometricus | reverse complement strand
ATTGTAATGCAGAAACATTTTCCAAAAGTTTCATCAAACCATATTTTTAATTGCAAAACAGTATTAATTATATATATTATATTCATTAATAATTTAATCCCAAAATTAATCATTTGAATTTTTTAATCACTAGAAAAGAACATATAAGAGTTAAAAACATTTTAATGAGATTTTCCAAGCGATTATAAAATATTATTAAAAACATTCTTAATCACTTGCATAATATAAGACTTAAAATTTCTTCATAAAATGCTCTTTAATTGATTGCAAAAAATACAAGAATCTTCATTTATAATATTATATAATATTTTGATAAATAGAGAGTGTTACATTTACTTATGTCTTATACTTTACAGAAAAATAAAAACTGTAAATAAAAATTTATATTTATTAAATTTAAGACAAATATCTAATGGTATTTATTCGTTTCATAACATTTAACATACACAAATGATTTGTACAATTTTGTCCAATGAAAAATAATCCCTGAATATAAATTCTTCTGCAGTAATGGTCCACAAGATTATAAAAAATAAAAAGTTATGTTATAAACAGAAAAAACAATTAACAGCAAAATCAGTACTAGATTTCAATAATGACTGCATAAAAATGGAAAAAATAAAATAATTTTACCATACATAGAATGGTTTGATAAAATTTAAAAACCTTTCCAACTTTAATAATTTATGGATGATTTTTTTAGGATAAAAACATTTGAGAATACGGTTTTATTCTCCCAGTAAAGAAATTAATACGTTGCTATCTATGAGGCAAAAAAAGTGGTTATATAAATTAAGGTCATAGTGTAGATTTGCTAAGAATTAGTAACTTCATTAATCTGCATAACAACATGGTCATCTAACCAAATAAAAAAATTACTAAAAAATAGAAGGGCCTTATTATTACTATCCTTAATAGTTTGATTTGTTTGCATTCAACAATTATTTTACACACCCGGGGATTGATTAGAACGGGACTTGCAGTTTACAGTGAACTCTAAATTATTACTAATAGTCAAAACTACAAAATGTTGAACTGTAGGTAAGAGTACTATATGTTCAACTTTTAGTTTGGCATAATACACAATGAGTCCACAGAAGATATCTTTTTATATCACAAAAATAAATAGTAAAAAGAAAATATTCATTTTTTATAATTAAACAGTTAACAAAACTTTTATATCATTTTATTAACTATAAATTACTATTTTAAATTCTGCAGACAGTTTTAATTTCTAATACGCATTTTTTCTAAAACATCATTTGAAAATAAAATATATTAATATTAAAGATAGTTTGTATTTTTATTTTTAAAATATTACACTTTATTACTCTAATTCAAATAGTTTAATAGTCTTTTGTTACTTATGACACTTGGCGAAGGTAAAACTATGGAAACCTAACCCCTATTTGATTGGGAGAATGAAGTCAGAAAGATTGTCTTCTCTTTTTGAATAGAGTCAAAAGTCATACCCCCCATGAGATTGAAAGTACGACTTTAATCTCCTATGAGTATGACTTTTGGCTCAAAGTTAGAAGAGTCATCTGGATTTAGAGTTAGGAAGCCAGAGAAAACCCATTAATGTTAGTGTTTTAAGTATTGTAATTGGATTTTGAAAAAATTCTTTTTGAATTATATTTTATGCATTTGATATTTTTAATTCATTAAAAATAAGGTTTCTTGTACAAAATATATGAAATGGAGTATAACAGATGCATAACAGCTAAACTCTGACATATCATGTCTTTAGCTTTGGGGATGACTTTTGATAAAAAGTGGATCAGCATTCATGCGTTGCCTCATTAGATGTGCATGAACAAAGCAGAAATGTCATATCCATCTCCTGCTGTCATGAGTGGCTAAGAATAATTCCAGAATTCTTCATTCCAAAAGACAATGTCTTTCCGATATGGCAGAGTGAGTCCAGAAACAAAATAGATACAACTTTAATGTTTGTGGATATATTGGAGTGGATGCCTAGGAATATACTGGATTTCCTCCCTTACAATATGTGAATACTTTATGAAATTTAGCTAAATTAACTTATTGGAGAACTGAAGAATAAGCAGGAAATTTTACCACCTAGAAAGACACATGGAAAAATCAAAGTACTATAATCTCTGCTTATATCAGACATAATGCTGCATTGCCAACTGTATTGAAAGTGTAAAGAAATAACTAACCTAAACACTTATAGCAAATTTGGTGAAGCTTTTTGTCAAAAGGTTGATTAAGAATAAAAAATAGCCTAACAGATGGAAGTACATGTGAAGTTTCTTTCACTCATTTACTACATATTCAATTTTTGGGAGCTTTTCATAGATAATGAGTCATATTCACAAGCAATAAGAAAGTCCACAACACTCCCAAGCACACTGTTCTAATATAAATATCTGAGAAAATTATCATGATTTCTTTCCAAACAGCTTTATGATTAAGGGCATACATCCAAGTATACCAGAAAGCAAAACCCCAGCATCCATCTACCACAATTCAAAAGTATGACTGAGAGTAAACCCAGGAACTTTTACTCTAAAAACGAAGGTTTTGATGAGCCTGTTCACATTATGAATGTTGGTGCAAAGTTAACATTATTTTCTTTTTTCATTTGAAGATGAAAGTAATATCATAAATGAATCAGAAAAGTGAAAGTAACTAGAACATCTGCTCTCTTCTTTAAACTAGGTGGAATAATAAAACTTATTATTTCTGAATTCTCTATTTTTACATATGTTTTATTTAACTAAATCACCTGTCACTCCTAATCAATGCATCTATCTTTTTTATGCTCAGATAGCATGTTTATACAATTGCAAATATCTTGATTGGTTGTATAATATTTTGGGAGTACATTGGTTGTATAATATTTTGTGGATACAGAACTTGATTAACAATTTGAAACAGGAAAATCATTTTTTTAACTAGTTATATAATTTTTATCTCTTACTTTATGTTCAAGGAAAAAAAGAGCTTATAACTTCATGCAAACATTCCATTTGTAATTTTTCACAAAGATTTTTCAATAAAAATATTTTTAGAAATAATTTCTTTATTTTCATTAAAAATGTCTCCATACAAATATGAAAAACTTGCAAATACAGTATCCAAATAAATATTCTTTCCATTCGATCTATTAATAAATACTTGCTTGAAACAAAACTTTAATAAATTTTTATTTATTGTAACAATAACTGCTCTAAGAGTATCACTGTCAAAAAACACAAATTTGGGCGTTTAAGGGAAATGGAAGATGCTGCATTAGTTTGTATTTTAAAAATTCTATGGAAAATAGCATAATTACTTTATTAGTGTGTACTAAGTTTCAAATGTGTTCATCAACTTTATTTTACAAACTATTTACATGTTATATTAAAAATTGCTTATCTAAATGTGTATTAATAAAAATATAAGAGAAAAAATTCAAATAATTACTTGTCCAGCAGTATCCACAAGTTTTAAGAAATATTCTTGACCCCCAACCTTTGTATTTTTTGTAAAGGCTGCAAACAAAAATATTTTACTAACTTAAATCTACGAATATGTTTTAGTATAAGAAAAAGAAATTAATACAACTTTGAATACTTACTATTTTCAATTGTTGGCTCATAAGAATCAACAAAACGGGCTTCAACATACTGTATTGTGAGAGATGATTTTCCTGAAAATTAAAAACAATTAATAAATATTATAACTATTATAGCATATTTTAAAAATTAGAAAAAAAATAATTTTTAAAATAAACAATACAAAAATTAATATTATATATGGAGAATTACAAGATATAGTGCTTTTTTGAAATTAGTGTAAAAAATTTGTATGCAAATATATTATGCATCATACGTACTGAATAAACATAAATTAAAATGTTATATTATTTTTGTGTGCCATAAAGTTTGAATTTCCTAGGCATTACAATTTGTTCAAACAATAAAATAATTTTTTTTACATTTTGATAAACAGTGTTGAAATTAAATTTAACTTTGCTACATAAATCAATTTAATTAATTATTAAACATTAATACATTAGTAAGAACACAAGATTTTCAACTTTGTAATGGAAAAATGATAGTGTATACATTACTACATAAAAAAATTCATATTAGAATATTTTAGTGAATAACAAATTGAAACCTAATATTTCATTGTGCTACCTAGGTCATATAAATAGGGATTTTTGAAAATATTGTTTAATATATTGAAAAACACATATAACTATTAATTTTATTGGTAAGGTTGTAACCAAAAGCCTCTCAGGAAAATTTATATTCATTTAATGATTTTTTTAAGGCACAAGAGTTATTCTCAAATGAGAGTCGACAACTTACATTCCTCTTGAAGCCAAAATGTTTTCTATGTTACATATATATAAATTTATCAAGTAAGAAAAAGAAACACAAAAGTTTACATCCGAGCTCAGGCATGGATATATTTTCTCTTATTCTGTGTTTCTTGTCCTTTCCTGAGATGAAAGATGAATGTGGCCTGCCCTATAAACGGGTTTGAGGTGGTGTGACGTGGGTAATGCTACTCGCCTCCTTGACTTGGTTCACTGGTGCTCACCAGGTAACGATAAATGAGTAGCAGTTTCTGGCCTTGTTGTGGCAAAGGGTTGATCACCCAAGTACCCGCCATTGGAAAAAAAAATTTACAAACATTTATAATATGTAGTTAAATAATAAATGTATTATTTCAACTACATATTGTTTATTTAAAAATTCATAGATGCATTCATTTAATACATTTCATTGTTTTTATATTATAATCTAAGTTTATGAATACTGTGTTTTATGGCCCATAAAAATTCCCAAAAAATATAATGGTCCATTTTAGGAAAAAATAGCTTAACGGCATACAGTAATTTTCCTCTTAAAGCGCATATTAACATTAAGAAAAATGGGTACTTGCATATTATCCCATTGACCTGCAAAACAAATATCACCAAATATTGCAATTTGAGCTATTTCATAAACACAAGCTTTATATTTATTTATAACATATAAAAGCTTTACATTTATTTCTGTAACTACGACTGTGTGAAATTTGGAATATGAATTCAAGTGTATATATTTGTTTCAATGAAGATGTAAACTCATCTTCATTTGAAAAAACTGATTAAAATTTCCCACATTCAGTAACATACATATCATATATTGGTGAATACCAATCAGCATGAAAAACAAAATATACATTTAAGTGTATAAGAATAATACAGAAAAAATAAAATTGTAAAAGGATGTTTAAAAAAGCAGTATGAAATTTGAAGAGCAATAAATAGTAAGTTAGTCTTACATCATATAAATGAGATGTATAATAAATTATAATTCTCAGGAGTATAAAATAAGAAAAATAATCAAAAAATAGTTAATAAGAAAATCTAAGATAAAAGCATGGCATCTTATAAGAAATTTTAAAAATGTACAATTAGTTTTTTTTTGCATAATATGATTTCTTTTATAATATAGAAAAAGAAATAATTTTAAAAAAAGATGTTAATAATTCAGTTCTACTGCCATGTAAATGTCTATTGAAAGTAATTGGTAACATGTTTATTTTATCAATTACTTTGGTAATTGATGTTTTTTACTGCCATATTAAATAATGTATAATGAAAGAGAAATACTTCCTCCATCCAGTTTAATTTATGTTCTGCTAAATTTCATCTAGTTGAAATCAAGATCAATAGAAAAAGTAAACATGGAAAAACTCGCATTGACAAGTTTTTCTTGTAGATTTCAGGACTATTGAAAAGCAAGGAGTTTAATGGCCTAAGGGCCAATGTAACTGACATTCGACAATTAAAAAAACAATACTTGGAGAAACTCTTGTTTTAAATTATACAAATCTCAAAATAAATTTTGAAATAAATATGTTGAAATCGAAATTGAATGTACAATATGCAATATTATGAAGAAATTGTGAGCATAAATATACTTTAATATAAATGCTTTTCATAAATAACACTTTTCAATTATTTGTAATTTTAATTTGTATAACTCTTAAATACTGCTCATAAATCATTATTACAAATCATTCTCAATTAGCAAGTATATCTTAATGAATCTATTAACAGAAATCCTATTTGATAGTTTTAAGTTTTTCAATAATACTAAATTGATTTTTATTAAGTTATAAATCTTTAAGTGTTTAACATATATATTCTCCTAATTAATCTTTATCTGTTTATAAGTGTGCCTTTTTTTATCAAGAGTACTTGTTATTTATTGCATAGAATTACAAAGCATTGTTAGATTTTGTAAAATAGAGTATTATGGTTCTGATTTTTAAATTAGTACAATATTAATTTCCTAATAACAAGATGTTTGTAATAGCACCAAACATTAAAAATTATCCTTTAATTATTAATCTCAGAAAGCTTAAAACTTTTAAATATTTCTTAATTTAAAAATTTATTGGATTTTTAAAGAAAATTTTACGATAAGTTTTAATTTCTTAATAATCCAAAATTAAATTTATACGATTCATTATTGTTATCATATTTGAATCTAATTTAAACTATCAAGGTCATCACCATTTTGCACAATAACTCGAACTTCCAGTAAAAATATGGAGGAAGAGAAAAGAAAGGATTAATTAAAACGCAGTAACTTACAGTATGCGGTTGTTAATTTAATTGAGATAAGGTCTTTAATTTGCATTGTTATAAAATAGAGTCTTGAAAGAGAAAATTTATAAAATCAAAGATATTATAAATAAAGCGTATTTTTACATTTTGTTAGAGTAACCTAAAAATTCACATTAATAGAAGGTCAAATATTCACCAGACGTTCTCCGCGTTAACAAAGTATCTAGAGGTACATAGAAAACTGCAAATGAAAAAAATTTTATCTTATTTATATTTTATATTACCTACTGAGCGATAGCCCATGATCGCTATTTTACGTTGTTTAGGAGGCATTATTTCCTTAAACTAATTATATCCAATGAATTTATTCATATTTCCAAATACAATTTAAAATATAAATATTGGAAAATTAAGACAATTATAATGACAACACACTCTTATTTCGTGTTCGATAAATGTATACACACATATAAATAGAAAATTATTTCCTATATTTCACGATCCTTGAGAAATAATCTACAATGGCCGAAGATTTGTTTATGTTTATAAAACATTCGTTCACTTCAAATCATTTCTCGGACATCCACTTTGCAAAATAATCATCTAGTTGGTCTTGAGTGATTATAAACTATTAACTATTACTATTTTATTTTTATTTTTCTGTTTCAAGATCGGATTTAAAAGATGCAATTCAGCTTATTTTTTTTCATTGAACCACATGAAAGAATTTTATTTGAGTAAAATCACCGAGAGTCAATCATGCAACTTGTAATCAGTTATAAAAAAGGAAAAAAAAAAATTATTCTTTCTGAAGAAAAATTGGAAATTTTGAGTTTTAATATCATTGATAATTTGGTAACAATACAGCTATTCAAAAATACCCAAAACTTTTAAATTTTACCAATTTGAGATATTCACTGATATTTAAAACCCACACAACGGTATTAACGGATGAGTGTGAGAGAAATTTTTATTTTTTATGTAACACTATTTGAAAAGTTATTGTTGCTAAAAGATTTGGAAAATATATAATTTTACAAAAAATTTAAAGCTTAGAAAAATGAAGAAAAAAATTTTTCATTTGCTTATGCTTTTTAAACATTTAAAGTTCATTGTCTCGAAAATTATAATAAATATAAGTCATTTAAATAGAAAATATTGCAATATTCTTTATTACCTTTACTTTAGATGTGAAACAAAATTCAGTTTTTATTCTGAAGACAAATTGCTTGAAAACTTGCTTTATGGTTTACCGAAATTCATGTTTTGGCTTATTATCCTCAAATGTGTATCCCGTCAAGCCGAAAGAAGTGCAATGGATAAAATTAGAATGGTAAGAAATACCATATCTAGACTGTTGAATATATTAAAGGAAATTATGATATTAAATTTTGACTGTCGTTTACTTTCTGTTACAACTAAATTTGATTATACCAACCAAAGATGGGGGTTACCGAGCACTAAGCCTGGGTGCTGATTGGAAATATGATATGGAATTATGTATGTTTACTCATGAACACCGATTTAGTTTAAAGAGTGATACGAAGACATTTAAAGATATTACGAAAATGTGGGGTTTTAAATTATTCCGCATTTTGGAAAATATTTATTTAAGACTGGCATTTTTAGCTTACATATGTCAGTCTGAAATACATTTTTGTTATATATCTTATATAATGGTAATTATTAACTTAATCGACGACCTCGTATTTTAAGTTGCAATATTGGTGATACTTTTGATTCAATATAAGATAATGCCAGATCACAAATGCAATTCATCTTCTGAGAAACATGATTAAAATTGGAATAATTATGCTCATAAAATGTCAGAATACTCGGAAGAAAACCACATATTAAACATCTTACATTATTTTAAAACAATATTTTTTGACAATTGCATGTGTAACCAAACTGTAAAAATATCTTTTCATGTTTTGTTTATCATTCGGAAAAATTAAATTTCTCCTATTATTGGTTGTTCTACAATTTTTACAAGTCATTTCACACCCTGTTCATGGCTGACGCTAAATGGTTTCCTTAAATTATTAAAATTCCTTATTTTTTATAAATATTATTGTGCATGTTAGTATTAAATATAGAAAGCTCCAAAAAAGTATGAAAAAAAAAAAAGACAATTTGTTTAACAAAAATATTACAATTCAAAAAAAATATATTACAAAACACTTATTAAAGTTTAAATTCCCTTATTAGAAACAGATTTTTATTATAAATGAGATTTTTTGCAAATGTGGTTTGATAAATTGTGAAAAAAATTGAAGTGAAAAAATTCCATATAAATGTCGATTTTATTCCTACAATATTTATTAAAAATAATACAATATTGAATAATGTTAAAATTCTCTTGTTTTATTCAATACAATTAGTACAATTCACTTAACTTTAAATATAGTTTTGTTTTAATAAACAAACAAAAAAAAAGATCGATAAAATATTTAACAAAAAATGATTTAAAAGGAATATCTAATAATTTAGCTGCACCTTCCATTTTCTATATGCAACGAAAAATATGAGAATTATAAAATATTTGAGCATTCAACGTGTATTCATTTCATCGAATATGGGTCGTTGTCACGCTTGCAAAGTGGAGAAAATTCTCAAGCCCTCACTTCCAACAGCATGGTTGCAGAAAACAGAGTGGCAATATTTATACTCTATTTTTCAACAAAAGTTGAAATTAAATTTATTTCCTATTTTAAAGAATAAATTTATACTACTAGAGCGCATTCATATGTTGGAATTATTTAGAATATAAGAAATTATTAGAAATGGAAAAAAGAACCGATTATTTCTAAAACTGTAGATTTTAATATTTACATACATTAAGTAGACAGACAAGTCTCTATATTTATAAGAAATATGTCCTCTTTTAGAAGAAATAACCTGTTCAACACATCTTGCCATTGACTTCCTTAGCGTAACGTACGTTCTTTTTTAATTCATCGTCAACTACATTTGGGAAGCATATTTTATCCTTTGTTTTGTTATCGTACAATTTTAACTAAGCTATTCTTGTTAATATGCTCAAAGTTCCCAAAAGGATTCAGGTCTGGTGAATTACCAGGCCAATCAAGCACTTATATTTTATTTTCCAGCATAAAAGTCTGGATTACGTTTAAATTGTGACAAAGTAGCAAATCATAATGAAATCTTCCGTCAATTTTTTTTTATAAAGGAAATATAATGCTACTGCGTAATATTTCTATGTATATGACAGAAATCATCATAGCTTTAGAGGTACCAACTTGTCGGTGCCATTTGTAGTGAAGAAAGAAAAAAAAAAAAAAAAAAAAAAAAAAAAAAAAAAAACCTAAAACATTTATTTAGAAGGATGTTTGTCTGATATGATCTGTATTTGCAGAATTGCATCTGCACTTCGTCAAATTATTGGATTTGCTTTCCTATAAAAAATATATGTTTCACTTCTGAAAATCACATTCCTGCAGTCGTTAAGTTTATGAGTGGTATTTCCATCTGTTTCAAAGGACCCATCTTCTATCAAAAGAAATTTTATAATATTTAGGGCATTTTTTTATTCATATTCTTTGCAGTTCATAAATTTTCATTTAGAGTCTAAATGTGTCAGTCTGGGCGAAACTAACTTATCATCAGATGAGTTTCTAAACTAAACTTAACTAAAAATGAGACTTAACTAAAAATTTCGCTTAAAACATAATTTTTGAATTGAAATCCCTATTTCAAAAGATGGGAATCCGATCCCAAAATATGGCAATCTTGGTCAAGAAATGTGCTTATAAAGACCTATTATTTTCAAATACTTTCTCGGAATTATATCCACCCTTGAACAAGAAAATGAAATGTATGTTACTTGAAGCACAAAATTGTTGTTGTTACTTAATATGACCCTTGGCGAATCCAAACCTGCCCGCCAGGGTCAGGTCGAATGAAGTTACAAAGAGTGTCTTCCGATTTTGAACAGAGCACTCCCCAACGAGGAAGTACTATTTTCTCTCATAGATGGTAACACCATCTAGATCTTCCAATTTAAATACATGAAGCCAGAGAAGACCCAAAGCTTGGCTCCAAACACTCCCAGAGGTATTAATTTGGAATGGGAACATGGAAGACATTGTGAACAAGACATATTTTACGTGCCCCATCAGCCATTAGAAGCGCAAATTTATAACCACCAGGATCCCATACTGAAAGGTTCACAATATGATATACAAAACCAGTCAAGTAAGTAAATTATAGTCAAATTGATCCATCACACTAACCCTAAGTAAATATAGCGATTAAATTATTTCCAGAATATTTTAAAGTAAAACAAGAGAAAAATGGTTACTTACAAAATATGTTTTTCAAAGAATAATTCCGAAATGCTTCTCTTTTCTGTATATTTTTTACCAAAAAATTTTCCACTACATTTAAAGCTCATAGATAATGTTCTGTACTTTCTTATCTTTCAAATAGAAAAAAAAATTGTTCCTAATTTCAACTGTAAATGAAATAGGTTTTATGATAGGAATTGAGGGCATGATTTTTTCATCCAATGTTGATGGCAATTTCTCGTGAACAAGGACACAAGTTCATATTTTCGGTCAAATTTACGACAGATTGCAGGTTATAATAAATAATAGCATGTTCGTCGATAATAGCATGTTAAGTTGGCTGCAAAATTGTCTTTCCGAAATTTCTTGAAGGATTTTCTCTTTATCGAAATTTTCTTCGATTATTTCAGTAGCAGATTCCATGCCTGGGGGGTTGCTTTATGAAACCAATTATTGATGATATTTTCTGTAGTCATCTTATGCTGCTTTTATTAAGTCAAAAGAATGTCTACTTCGTAATTTTCACCTTCATCTAATGCAGAAATACGCCTTCGCGAATGCAATTTCCTTTAATTACGTTTGAAGCTCTTATTGATCCCTTGATCTAGACGTAGAGGAATTGAAATACTTTTAAAAGGAAAATATTCTACGGTAATTGATTTCAAACCTTTAATTTGAGGATGCACAGTTCAGTTGTCAATTATTAGGACAATTCTTACGTATTTGTCATTTGCTTATTCAAGCAACTTAACCATTTCTCTAATATATTAGATGCCATCCACGATTTAGAATTATTTTTGTAGGTAATTGAGAAAGTTTTGATACCCTTAAAACTGCTTTTTTTCATTTGCCAAATGCTAAAAGTGTCTTTTGATATAGACCATAGCTCCTTGAAGAATCGTTAGTATGGATGCTGCCCTTCCACTTGAAGTTGTTTTTCGATACGAAAGATCAGTCAATTTGCATTAAAAATATTGTATAAAGCAGTTTCCCATAATATATTTCAGTTTCTTTTTTTCATTTCTCAATTGTTTCCTTGTTGACAGCACCACTTTCACCATAAAGGTCCCAAAAAGAAAGATCATATCTTACTTTAACCTTCGGCTTTGAATGCAAATATGTCAATGTCCATTTGTTGAGCTTTGGATTTTAATAAATTTTCATTTATTGGAATGTCTTTTATTCGCATAATGCATCTTCAAATTTCTGAAATTTTCCATCATGAGATCGATTTCTAGATGATTTAACATCAGATTCTTTCTTCCGAAATTGAATCCGGCCTGTTAATTATGCCAAATAACCAGCTTTTAGGGATTTCAAACAACCTTACAATCTGACTTTTTTTTTTTATCTCTTTTAAAATATTTATTCTGGTTTCTAAAGATATTGCATTGCGTTAGTTTGAAGCTGCCATCTTTTGTGGCAATTTGCAAGCAAGATTTAATTCTTGTTTGCAGAGGAAAAACAAATCAAATGTTCCTTCCAGCCTTTTTTCATCAGAAGTATGACAGCCCGTGACCTTCGAGAATAAAAGGAAGGCCTGCTGACTGGGGTTCTGAGTCATCACAAGAAGGGAGAGAAAGAAAAACAGAAATTTTACATTCGGCGTTCATTTATTCTGTGAATTTAGAAAATTTGTTAAATATTAGTTTTCTAAATCTTTTTCTATCTATTTCTTTCAAGAAAGTAAAATTAAACTTTTTTCTAAGTTAAAAAAGCAAAATTATTTCATTAAAATACAAATATATATAATAAAACTCATTTTCTTCAGTAAGCAGGCCTGTAGTCTCGAAGGTCCCACCCGACAAAGTTGAAGGAAATACCAAAGATTCTAGCTCTATAAATCTTGGCAATACAATAAAATTTGAGTTATAGTTTCGAAACAAGTTCTTTTTTCGGAAGAATATCGGTATTAGTGCTGAATTCGAAAGTTGTATTGGGATTAGACGATACTGATTGCTAGTTACATTGAAAGAAAATAATTTCAAGTGAATGGATGTTGGTAATTTTATATATGGTCGTTTTAATGGAAGTGTTTTATCAATGTAGGATCGTTATAACAAGCTTCAACTGTAAATAGTTAAACATGTTTATGCATTCAAATACAATACCAATATATACATAAAAAATCATTTACATTACAAAATAAGTTGAAAATGTTTAAAACCATGTAATTATTAAATATTAGTAAAGAATTATTTTTGTCTTTTAAACACATATTTGCTACTTTTTTTTTTTTAATCAAAAATAAGAGTGGACTTGTATGTAAACTTTTCCATAAAAAATAAAGAAAGGTTTTATTAAAAATGATTACCATTTTCGATTTTGTATTTCAATACATCACTTAACTTTACCAATGTTTATTTTTGATTGTTTTAAATATAAAATCTTTTATCTCATTGTGGTCTTTATTAGTTTGATATTCTTGGTTTTTAAGATAAATGCAAGATGTCAGTGGAGATATAAGTCTGTTATGGCAGATAGCAGTGATTATGGCACAAGTAATTGTCAGGTTATACCAATGAGCACAAAACATTGATTCACAATAAAGTTTGTTTAGAAAGGAAACACACTTCTGTTCCATTTTGACATTAACTAACAAATTACAATAACAATAACATTGAAAAAATGTTAAATTATTTTAACACAATTTTCATTAAATTAAATTGAAAAATAATTTCCAAGAATTGAAATGACCTATTTATTGCATTATTATGTATGCTTTTGATACAAAAAATTGAATATAAAAAAACAATTATTACCTCATAGAAAAGGAGTTTTTTTTCTCTCAAGAAACCTCTAATTACACAAATGCGTAAATAACAACATCTATAGAAGTGTATTATAAACAAATATTAACATACTTTTAAAATAATGATAAAACTTTTAACTTAAACTGATAATTTAAAACTATAAAGAACTCAATGCAAAAATTATAAACATAGTTATAAAAATATAGTTGTAGAATTATTTTCTAATTATTATAATGAAAATTATATACTATAA